>JAVSCE010002066.1:0-16508 GCA_032199065.1 Smutsia gigantea
AACAAATATATTCTCCTGTACTGTAGGATGCCTCTTTGTTCTACTGATGGTGTCCTTTGCTGTGAAGCTTGTTACTTTGCTGTTGTCCCATTTGTTCATTTTGCTTTTGTTTCCATTGCCCGAGCAGATGTGTTCAGAAAAAAATTGCTCATGTTTATATTCAAGAGATTTTTGCCTATGCTTTCTTCTAAGAGTTTTATGGTTTCATGACTTACATTCAGGTCTTTGATGCATTCTGAGTTTATTTTTGGTATGGAATTAGACAATAATCCACTTTCATTCCATTACATGTAGCTGTCCAGTTTTGCCAACACCAGTTGTTGAAGAGGCTGTCATTTTCCCATTGTATATCCATGGTTCCATTATCATATATTAACTGGCCATATATGTGTTGGTTTATATCTGGGATCTCTGTTCTGTTTCATTCATCTATGGGTCTATTCTTGTGCCAGTACAAAATTGTTTTGATTACTGTGGCTTCGTAGTAGAGCTTAAAGATGGGGAGCATAATCCCCCCAGCATTACCCTTCCATCTCAGGATTGCTTTGGCTATTCAGGGTCTTTTGTGGTTCCATATAAAGTTTAGAACTATTTGTTCTATTTCATTGAAGAATGTTTTTGGTATTTTGATAGGAATTGCATTGAATCTGTAGATTGCTTTAGGAAGGATGACCATTTTGACAATATTAATTCCTCCTATCCATTAGCACGGGTTAGATTTCCATTTATTGGTGTCTTCTTTAATTTCTCTCATGAGTGTCTTGTAGTTTTCAGGGCATAGGTATTTAACCTCCTTGGTTAGGTTTATTCCTAGGTATCTTATTCTTTTTGATGCGATTGTAAATTGAATTGTTTTCCTGTTTTCTCTTTCTGCTAGTTCATCACTGGTATATAGGAATGCAGCAGATTTCTGTGTGTTAATTTTGTATCCTGCAACTTTGTTGAATTCAGTTATTAGTTCTAGTTGTTTGTGGGTGAATTTGTAAGGGTTTTTTATGTACAATATCATGTCATCTAAAAACAGTGACAGTTTAACGTCTTCCTTACCAATCTGGATGCCTTTTATTTCTTTGTGTTGTCTGATTGCTGTGGCTATGACCTCCAGAACTATGTTGAATAGAAGTGGTGAGAGCGGGCATCCTTACCTTGTTCCCGATCTTAGAGGAAAAGCTTTCAGCTTTTCACTGTTATGTTGTTGGCTGTGGGTTTGTCATATATGGCCTTTATTATGTTGAGGTACTTGTGGTTTACAAACATTTTTTTGAGAATTTTTATCATGAAAGGATGTTGAGTTTTGTCAAATGCTTTTTCCGCATCTATTGAGATGATCATGTGTTTTTTGTCCTTCTTTTTGGTGATGTGGTATATGATATTGGATTTTTGAATATTGTACCATCTTTGCATCCCTGGAATAAATCCCACTTGTTCCTCATGGATGATCTCTTTGATGTATTTTTTAATTTGATTTGCTAATATTTTGTTGCGTATTTTTGCATCTATGTTCATCAGGGGTATTGGTCTGTAATTGTCTTTTTTTTTTTGTGGTGGCTTTGTCTGGTTTTGGTATGAGAGTGATGCTGGCCTCATAGAATTAGTTTGGAAGTATACCCTCCTATTCTACTTTTTCGAAAACTTTAAGGAGGATGGATATTAGGTCTTCTCTAAATGTTTGATAAAATTCAGTGGTGAAGCCATCTGGTCAAGGGGTTTTGTTCTTAGGTAATTTTATGATTACCAATTCAATTTCATTGCTGGTAATTTGGTCTGTTCAGATTTTCTATTTCTTCCTGGGTCAGCCTTGGACAGTTGTATTTTTCTAGAAAGTTGTCCATTTCTTCTGCGTTATCCAATTTGTTAGCATATAATTTTTCATAGTATTCTCTAATAATTCTTTGCATTTCTGTGGTGTCTGTAGTGATTTTTCCTTTCTCATTTCTGATTCTGTTTATTTGTGTAGACTCTTTTTCTCTTGGTAAGTCTGGCTAGGGGTTTATCTATTTTGTTTATTTTCTCGAAGAATTAGCTCCTGCTTCCCTTGATTCTTTCTATTGTTTTGTTCTCAATTTTATTTATTTCTGCTCTGATCTTTATTTTGTCCCTTCTTCTACTGCCTTAGGGCCTAATTTGTCTTCTTTTTCTAGTTTCATTAATTGTGATTTTATACTGATCATATGGGATTGTTCTTTCTAGAGGTAATCCTATATTGCTATACTTTCCTTTTAGACCTGCTTTGCTACATCCCACAGGTTTGGGGGTGTTGACTTGTTTTCATTTGTCTCTATATATTGCTTGATCTCTGTTTTTCTTTGTTCATTGATCCATTGATTATTTAGGAGCTTGTTGTTTAGCCCCTATGTGTTTGTGGGCTTTTTTGTTTTCTTTGCACAATTTATTTCTAGCTTCATAACTTTGTGGTCTGAGGTGCTGGTTGGTACAATTTCAATCTTTTTGAATTTACTGAGGCTCTTTTTGTGGCCTAGTTTATGATCTATTCTTGAAAATATTTCATGTGCACTTGAGAAGAATGTGTATTTTGCTGCTTTTGGGTGTAGAGTTCTGTAGATGTCTGTTAGTTCCATCTGTTCTAATGTGTTGTTCAGTGCCTCTGTCTCCTTACTTATTTTCTGTCTGACTGATCTGTCCTTTGGAGTGAGTGGTGTGTTGAAGTCTCCTAAAATGAATGCATTGAATTCTATTTCCCCCTTCACTTCTGTTAGTATTTGTTTCACATATGTAGGTGCTTCTGTGTTGGGTGCATAGATACTTATAATGGTTATATACTCTTGTTGTACTGACCCCTTTATCATTATGTTATGTCCTTCTTTGTCTCTTGTTACTTTGTTTTGAAGTCTATTTTGTCTGATACAAATACTGCAACTCCTATTTTTTTCTCCCTTCTAATTTTCAGGAAATATCTTTTTCCATCCGTTCACTTTTAGTCTTTTTATGTCTGTGGGTTTGAAGTGAGTCTCTTGTAATCAGCGTATAGATGGATCTTGATTTTTTTTATCCATTATGTAACTCTTTGCCTTTTGATTGGTGCATTCAGTCCATTTAGGGTGATTATCGATAGGTATGTACTTATTGCCATTGCAGGCTTTAGATTCATGGTTACCAAAGGTTCAAGTGCAGCTTCTTTACTATCTAAAAGTCTCACTTAACTTGCTTATTTCAAACAAAATCTAAAGATTCTTTTCTTTTTCTCCCTTTTTCTTCCCTCTCCATTCTTTATATATTAGGCATCATATTCTGTACTGTTTGTATATCCTTTGATTGACTTGTGAGTAGTTGATTTAATTTTGCATTTTCTTGGTAATTAATTGGTCTACTTCCTTTACTGTGGTTTTTTCTCTGGTGATGGCTATTTAGCCTTCGGAGCACTTCCATCTATAGCAGTCCCTCCGTAATATACTGTAGAGACGGTTTGTGGGAGGTAAATTCTCTCAATCTTTGCTTATCTGGAAATTGCTTAATCCCTATTTCAAATTTAAATGATAATCTTGCCAGGTAGAGTATTCTTGGTTAGAGGTCCTTCTGTTTCATTGCATTAAATGTATCATCCCACTCCCTTCTGGCTTGTAAGCTTTCTGCTGAGAAGTCTGATGATAGCCTGGTGGGCTTTCCTTTGTATGTTATCTTTTTTCTCTCTCTGGCTGCTTTTAATCGTCTCTCCTTTTCCTTTATCTTTGCTATTTTAATTATTATATGTCTTGTTGTCGTCTTCCTAGGGTCCCTTGTGTTGGTAGTTCTCTCTGCACTTCCCTGACCTGGGAAACTATTTCCTTCCCCAGATTGGGGAAGTTTTTAGCAAATATTTCCTGCATGGCACTTTCTGTCCCTTTTTCTCTCTCTTCTTCTGGTACCCTTATAATGCAAATATTGTTCTATGTGGTTACAAAGTTCTCTTATTATTCTTTCATTCCTAGTGGTCCTTTTTTCTCTGTGCCTCAGCTTCTTTGCTCTTGTTCTCTAATTTCTATTTCATTTACTGTCTCCTCTACCTAATCTACTCTACATTTAAATCCCTCCATTGTATGTTTCATTTCAGATACTATATTTTTTTAAGTTTCTGTCTCTTTCTTGAAGTCCTCTGTGATATCTTAAATATATTTCTGTAGCTCTGTGAGCATGTTTATGATTTTTATTTTGAAATCTTTATCCAGAAGATTGGTGATTTCAGTTTCACTGAGCCCTCTTTCTGGTTTTTGTGGGATTCTTGTTTATACAAAATTCTTTTGCCTTTTCATATTTCTAATGATTACTATGGAGTAATAACTTTGTGTAGGCCGCACCTATAGTTCCCAGAAGCTCTACTCTCTGGAGTTTCCCAGCACCCGCAGTGATGGTGGGGGTCGCAGACGAGTGATACCAGTGTCTGCTGGGAGGAAAGAGCTCTTTCCTGCTTCCCAGATGCAGTGCCTGCCTCCACTGCCAGGTCCAGTGGGCCAAACGTGCAGGCAAGAGCTTCTGTGTTATGCCCCTGTAGCTGCCAGTGGTGGGGGCATCAGTTGTGCAGACCGGTTCCTGCTGGGAGGAAGGAGTGGCAGGCTGCATAATGCAGTGTGGTTCTTGTGGCTGCATTGCCAACCCAGGGTAAGGATTGTCTGAAGCTCCTGAAAGTACCCAACCAGCTGGGCTGAGTATGCTGGTATGATTTTGTCCACCTGTCCTTTCTCCTGAGCAGCAAGCATGTGCAATCCTTGTCCCTTGAGCACCCCTTTTGTTGTGAAGTCTTTCTACGTGCCTGCCTTTCTTCTGTCTTGGAGCAGTCAGTTGTGGTTACCTGTTCTCCACAAGCATCTGGAATCTCAGTCTCTCCAAGTATTCTGTCTGTCTTTGTTTTCCAACCACTCTAATCTCCAGAGCACCATGTAACGTGGGTTCGTGCTACTGGAGCTGATCTCCAGGGGTTGGTTTTTAGCAGTCTTGGGATTCTACTCCCTCCCTGTTCCGTTTCTCTCCCTCTGCTTGTGGGCTGGGGTGGGAGAAGGGCTTGGGTCCCTCTGTATCATGGCTTTGTTACTTTACCCTTTTCTGTGAGGTTTTCTCTTTTCCCCAGATGTAGGCAGTCTCTTCTGCAGTCTTTTTGGGTCTGTCTTTCAAGATTAGTTGTATTTTCTGTGTTTTCATATTGTATGTGGTTTTGGGAGGAGGTTTCTGCCTCACTTCTCATGGTGCCATCTTTTTCTGCCTCCTAAGCTAAACCTTTTATAAGAATACAAGTTTGATTAAATATTAAAATACAGAACTTCCCCCCTTAACATGTCATCCTGAGAATTAACTGACCACAGTAAAAAACAGACAGCCCTAATTATGCTGTCTGCTCACTCTCACTCTTTTGCCCAATTACCCTTCAAAAGTTCTTGCTAGCTCTGCTTATCCCTCCTTATAAAGGAAAAGCACTTTTAAGTTTAATTTTGAGACATGTTTGGATCCTAAGGTTGGAGCATTCTCCCTTTTCCAATGCTGTTTTTGAATAATGTCTCTTCTCATCTAAGTCCAAATATGTTGTTATTTGACAATTGTCAGCATCTCTGATGTGGTATGCTTCTTTACATTTATTTCTGTTCCCCTTGCCTTTTAATTCATAATAGAAGCATAATTGTGATATAAGCAATCATAAGAAATACATATTTTTGGTCATTCGTATGACCAAATATGTGTATTTCCCAGGTATATTTAGTCTTCATCCACAGTTCCTGAAAACACTACAGAGTCTTAAAGGTGAAATGGGTGTTTTGTCATGTTAATGAGAGACTTTTGAACCCCACCCAAGCACAGGGGCTGGAGGATGAATCAGCCAATGACCAATAATTTAGTTGATCATGACTATGTAATGAAGCCCTCACAGACCCTGGATCCTGGATCCTGCTTCTCATTCAGAGAGAACTTTTATGCTTGGGGAACCAGAACACCTTCACTGTGCCAATGTGCCAACCCCCAAGCTCCACAAGGATAGAAGCTCCTTTATTTGGGAACTTGTCCTGTGTATCTCTTCATCTGGCTGTTAACTTGTATTCTTTATGTTATTAAACTGGTAAATGTTAAGTGTTTTCCTGAGTTCTGTGAGCTGCTCTAGCAAATTAATCAAACCCAAGGAGGAGGTTCTGGGAACCTCCAATCCATAGCCAGTAGGTCAGAAGCACAGGTAACTGCTGGGGTCTTATGACCAGCATCTGGAGTGGGGTGTGGAGGGCAGTCTTGTAGGACAGAGCCCTTGATCTGGGGAATCTGGTGCTGTCTGTCTCTGGGCAGATAGCATCAGAATTGAGTTTTCTGACACCCTGCTGGTGTTCAAGAATTGCTTTGTGTAATTATGTGTGGGAAGACTCCCTCCCACATACTTAAACACACTGGAATTGGGTCCAGTTACCTGAATTAAGTTATACTGCTATTACTGCTGTGTATAATATTGTTATTGTTATATATGATATGTAGGGAAAAAATACACCAGTGCATATGGTGTCAGACAAGTGGGAATCTCAATAATATTCACTAAAGTTTTTGAGTATGTTGATGATGTTTGAGAGAAACTGACTGGAATATACATTTGATATCAGTAAAATGCTTCCTCTCTAATCTTCTTGAATCACTGAATTAGAAGTACGAGAATTGTGTTACCCATTTATTTTACCCTGTTTAATGAACTCCATAAATGCAATTTTATGTTTCATATCTCTTAAGTCCATCCTGGATAACAATCACAAGTACATAAATGTTCATTGTATTCACCAATGTTTTTGCTTCCCCTAGTGTTTAATAAGGAAAAAGAGTTCTGTATTTGGAATGAGAACTCCTTTAAATACTGGATGTGAAGCTCAAATTGTCACTGACTAATGAAGCCAAGAAAAAAGCTTCAGCTTTTGCAACATAGCAACAGATGTGGGATATGAAGTATGAGCAAAAGTTGATGACAGGCCCTATGGAGAGCAGTAGTGTCATTGAGAGCAGAGTGGTCATTGCCCTTCAGAGGCTGACCAAGGTCCTGGTGGGAATGGAGGTCAGATGATAAACTTCAGTTATTCTCTCTTGAAAAATGTGTACACGGCTGTTACTATTTAATCAGTACCAATATTTTTCAAAGAAAAATTTGGGGTTTACACTGAAGGCTTTTTTTGCCCAGATAGTTCAGTTTTTTTAAAAACCTCACTAAATAATGTATTTGAAATAAATTGTTCTACTATGTAATCTTAGACATTAAAGTATAGTCATCATTCACAGTAGTTTTAAATTCTGGGTGCACATTAGAATGCCCTTTTGGAGAAGTTAAAATAATAACATGCCCAGGCCCCACTGCAGAACAATCAAATATGAATTTCTGGAAGGGGATGAGTTGGGGCATGTTATAAACGTTGCTCAGGATATCCCATTCTGCATCCAGAGAGGATTATTTCTGGGATCAGATTGCCAGGCTGGGAATCCAGACTGTAACAGTTACTCTCCAGCATCATCATTATTTGCTAGTTATTTAAAACTCAAGCCTCAATTTTTATATGTATAACATGGAGATATCAATTAATAAAATTATGTAAAATGCTTAGTATGTGAACCTGGTATATAGTAAGCGCTCTCTGTATGTATGGCATTGTTGTTATTATTACTGTTTATTACAGACTCTATTATTACAGCTTAAACTCTATTTTATTAGTGAAATAAGGTGCAATCTAGTCTCCACAGGGCTGCAAAAGTGATTCTTCTCAAATGTGAGCCTGCTCACATTGCTCCCATGCACAGATTCCTCTACTGGCTTTCCAGCTCATATCAGAGTAAAAACCAACATCCCTAGGGTGGTCTTCATGAAACCTCCCAGTCAGTGCCACCCCCTCCCCTCGTCTCTGCACCAGAGCCCTTTGACTCATGCCTCTCCCTCAGCACAGGCCTCCTTGCTGTTGTTCAGACATCCAAGGTGTGCTCCCCACAGCCTGTGCACCTCCGCTGTTGCTTTTCCCTGGCTATCAGAGGCTGCCTCCCTTAGTTAATTCAGGCCTGCTGGAATGCTATCAGTGAGATTCTGCTTTACCAGTGTGTGTTTTAAAAAGCACTGCTTACCTCCAACAGGCACTCTCTAAATCCTAAATTTCCTTCAATTTTCTCTATAGATAGCATTTATCACCTGAGAGTAATATATTTATTCCTCATTGTCTGTCTCCTGCAAGGGTGTTTTTGAGAAGATACTGTCAACTCTCATACCACCACAGCAGTGCCTGGAAGGGTGCACTGTGCTAATCATAGTCACTAGATCTTTGTTCAGTAAACAAATAAATAGTACAAAATTTTTTTTCACTCTGCTTGTTTAATGTTAACCTTAATTTACATATATTACAACCAACCCTTGGTATTGTAGGGATAATTTCTTTGGTATTTGTGAAAATGCTAGAATCAAGAGAGAAGAAAAAAGATCTTTTTAAGTTTCTAACAATTAATGATGGATTTTTAAGTCTTTAAAGTTTTTTAAAATTTTCCTGAATTTTTCAGTTTGGTTTGGCACCAAAACATCAAGGCCTCAGGTTCTAATGTCCTTTTGGTTGATCCATCTATACTGTACTTGTTCTCAGTAGCTGATGGCTCTCTTCAGCTCATAAACTACTTTGATGCTACTACTTCTACTATAGAAGAGTGAATTTAGGAAGGTTTATGTTCAGCTTTCAGTATACTATTTCAATAAAAATGTTCAACTGAGTGGCCATTTCAGACTTTAAAATTTAAAGCTTGGCTCTTTCCCTTTAATTCATTTTTTTCATTCTCTCTTGTCAAGAGATGTTATTGAAATGAAAAATGGTTGAAGGAGTTATATTTTGTACAAGGACCAATTTTCTATGATGAATTACATACTGTGATGTTTTCACCCCTCTCCTCTTGGCTTTCTCCCTGGAAACCAGTACACTTACTATGTTAATTACTACCTTTATTATATTTATCAAATTATATTTTGTATACATTTACTTTTACATATACCTGTACTGCCCACCAGACTGTGAATGCCTGGAAATATAAAGAACTTTTCCTACATGCTTTTTGTCTGTCTCAATATTTTGTGCATAAAATGTGCTTTGTCATTGCTTAACTGAATTGAATGTATGCCTGAACAAAAAACAGCACTTTTCACTACTTGACTCACACTTGGACGGCTGGATTTATCTGCAGTGTCCCATTTTAGATAGAATTGTATTGAATTGTATTGTATGTCTAGAAAAGCATATACATTGGGGACATTATATGAGTAATGGTTGAAGTTAAAGTGTCTAACCTAGATAACAAGGATTTTTGGACAGCTGTGGAGAAGTAGGATCTAGTTGTTTTTATATAATCACAAAATTGCCATTAACAAAAAAGGGGGACTCGCTGTGTACTGCGAAAAAGAATACATCTGATGGGAAGATGTTAAGGAGCACAAGTTTCAACTCAGGGAAGAAAGCACATTCTCACTGCTGTTCATCAGAATGGTTTCCTCCAAAGGCAATGAATTCCTCAGCACTGAAAATATTAGAGCAGGGAGCATTAAGCATTCCTCAATAATGGGTAACTCCATTGGTTCTGTGAAGTGTTAGTGTTATTTTCAACTAATAAAAATTTGGCTAAAGAAAGGAACAAATTAAATCTCTTGGTGAACCTTTTCCTCAAATATGAAGTCTAAGTACATAATACTATTGTTACCAGACTGAGTTTGTTCTCCTCAGTTCTTATCCCTGCCATAACAAATTGAAAGGCAGAGACAAAATAGTGAAGCAGAGAAAAAGTTTTATTTGTATACACTCCGAGGGAGGAGTGGACCAGAGTCAAGGTAGCCAAAAGCCCCAGTCCATTAGGCAAGAGGCCTTTATATTACATTCTGGCTAGCAGGTACCTCTTTGATTGACAAGGTGGGGTTATTTGATTTACCGGCCCATCTATACAGCCATCCCTGTCAGTGCGCACAGCCTTTCCCATGATGAGGTGTGGTTTGGGCAGTCTTGGTTTTGTTTGTGCCCTGTTGAGACCTGGTTGGGACCATTCTGACCTGGTCCTGATAGGCAAGGAAGTTTTCTCCCTGCAAAGCCTTTGTTGTCTTCACTGGGACCCCCTACCTGGGCAGAGTTTGGGCAGTTTTTTCTTTGAACCTTATCTGGGTGGTTTTTTTCTTTGAACTTTATCTTTCCCTTCCCCTGCTGCTCGTGTCCATCTTTCTACCTAACATTCCTAACATTATCTTTTGTGTTTTGGAAGTAAAAGTTAAGATAATTACATTCTGATTTTACTCTGTTTATTTGCAGTCCTGCATGCTCCTTAATACCTCAAAGTTGAAGAAGGCAAAGAAGCCACCTATCATTTTATAAATGATAAATATGAGCCTTCTACAATATTTTTGATATTGCCAAGAAAATCTATATCCCTCAGAATCCACAAATGCTAGCTACATTGACTCAGTCTCAAAAAGGTAACTTTCAAATAAAACAGATTATCAGCAACATGTACTGCAATATCTAGCACTGTCTCAGGTACTGCTAAGTACTAATCAGAAATTATCTTTACAAATAAATGTTCATAATATAATTGAGAGGTTTAGCTCAATGAATACCAATTATTGAATGATATTTTACATGATAAATAAGCAACATGTTATATCACAGTAATCTAAATTATGTACTGAATTTGGGTGCTGAATACTGATGCTGAAATTTGCAGTCGTATCTTTGTTAAAGAATCTGATAAAGATAGTAAATGTACTTTGAGAAAGGTGAGCTCTTGCTTTGACAGTGAACTCAGTTACAGAAGTTGTGCTGGAGTTGGCGCTTAGGCGGGCTCTAAAGGATAGGTGGGATGTTGTTGGCAAAAGCACATTAAGGACAACAATTTATCTTTGAGCTGAACTAGAGCCCTTATTACTTGAGTACTTACTCTTGGTTTCCTAGTACTCCTTTCCTTTGTTTTTGTGATCAAGAAGGACTAATATTTAATATAAACGTTGACAGACTTGTATTTTTAAATACAAGGGATAAGATGTAAACAAGGTAGCTAAATATTTTTAATTATTCATAATTACCCATTTTTTTCTTATGGTTCCTTCCAAACTGCTGCATAGTAATAGGGATGTACTTTCTTCTCTAGTGCTATTCCTACCTAGAATGTACAGTATATCCCTCCAGTGTCATGGATTCTCAGTTATGTTTTTGCTAAATTTGGTTTTGTTAAATTTTCATTTGTTACTCTAAGATGATTTGTGTTAACTATAATATAACCTTTAAGTCTGAATAAATGAGGAGTACAAATTGTAAATTACAGGGTACTCTCTTCACCTGGCCTTCCTATAGATGTGGAATCCCAGATTCAAATGGTAAGTAGCCAACCATATAACAAAGTTACTAGATGAAATTTGGTATAAGCAGCAGTGGCGGTGTAGCCTGGGGCAAATGGCAAATTGGAAAGTAGATACCCTGACTGAATATTCAAATGAAAAGAAATTTGAGTTGAGCTAACCAAATAACTACGGGGCCATGTTTGGTCCTCCAGCTTACCTGTTTGAGATCCCGTATTTTCACTTTGTTTTTGTTTGTTTCTTTTGCTTTTGTTTTCATTTGATCCAATCATTTTTACTGTCAGCTTTTAAGTGTGCTATTAAAATTTCAACTCTATTTTTTGGGACAACTGCATATTTGAGGTAAATGGAGAAAGATTTGTATATTTTAAACCCAGAGAATTGCCAGCCCAAACCATTCACTTAGCCATTCAATCAACATTATTAAACATCAGTTCCCTTGGGCAAAATGGTAAAATTGCACTGTTTTTCCTCTGGAGGATTCACAAATAAGTAGCTCTTAAAATACAATGGGATAAGTACTATTGAGAAAGAGTCACTTAAAAGAGTATGTTTATGAATACAACTAAGAATTAATAGAGTTGACTATATAGGACAATTCAAATTTTAAAGAATTACACTTTGAGAATTTAAAATATATACTAAAGATAGGTAAAATAGACTTGACTTTCAAAATATAAACTTTTTAAACAATAATGAAGGCTACCATATTATGATAGTTTTGAATTTTAAAACAAAGTGAAATTATTTATATGTAAAAATCTTATTCAGAGGATTGGATTAAAGATGGCGGTGTGAGAGGTGAGACAGAGGCTTCCTCGCAAAACATCATATAATATGAAAATAAAGCTACTACAACTACTCCTGAAAGAGCAACGGGAAAGAGGACGGCAACAAACTGCATACACCTGGAGACAAGAGCAGCCCTCACAGAAAAGGGTAACTACTAAAGCTGTGGTCCTGCGGGATCCAAGACCTTCCCCCACCCCAGCTCACCAGCAGGAGGAACAGGAACGGAGCAGGGAGGGAGTGGAGATGTGGGACTGCTGAATACCTGACTCTGGAGATCTGCTCTGGGAGCACAAACCTACATTTCATGGTGCTTGCATGATACTCTTGTAATTAGAGGGGTGGAAAGCTAAGACCGGCAGAATTCCTGGAGAGACTAAGATTCCAGCTGCTTGTGAAAGCAGGGATCCTTACCTAGCTAATTGGGGACAAAAGAAAGGCGGGCAGTCTGAGAGACTTCCTAACAAAGAAGCCCTTAGCAAGAGGGCTGCTAAAGGGGCAAGGATTGCACAGAGCTTACTGCTCAGGAGAAAGGACAGGCAGACAAAATTGTCTGGGTGTACTCTGCCCAGCAGATTGGGAGCTTTCACGATCTTCAGGTGCTCCAGCCCCCTGGCTGCCTACACAGCTCCAAGAACCCCTTCTGTGACAGGCAGACTAGTGCGCCTTTCTTCTGGCCAGCCCCACCAGGCTTGCAAACCAGGAAATCCTTCCCTGTTGTTAGGCCAGCCAGAGGGAAGATCTGTCTACAGGAACTAAAAACACAAAGCACAGAGGCTTATGCCTGTGTGCTCAGCCCACTGGTTCAGGCAGTGGAGACAGGCATAGCAGCCAGGAACCAGCAAACAGCCCTTTCCTCCCCAGAGGCACCAATACCACTCCCCTACAATCCCCGCATTGCTTCAGGGGCGGAGCAGCTCCAGAGAGTAGAGCTTCTGGGCACTAGAGAGCACCATACAGAAATACGAAATGCCAAAGGAACCTGGTCCAGAGTAAAATTACGAATACAACTCCTGAGAAAGATTTAAATGATATGGACCTTATGAGTCTCCCTGAAAGGGAGTTCAAAATAAAAATCATTAACATGTTCATGGAGGTACGGAAAGATATTCAGGAACTCAGGAATGAATTCTGGTCGGAGATCCAATCATTGAAGAACACAATGGGCAGTATTAAAAGCAGATTGGATATGGTGGAGGAGACAATAAATGAAATAGAAACTAGAGAAGAGGAATACAAAGAAGCTGAGGCACACAGAGAAAAAAGGATCTCTAAGAATGAAAGAATATTGAGAGAACTGTGTGACCAATCCAAACAGAACAATATTCGCATTACAGGGGTACCAGAAGAAGAAGAAGAGAGAAAAAGGGATAGAAAGTGTCTTTGAGGAGGTGATTGCTGAAAACTTCCCCAATCTGGGAAGGAGATAGTCTCTCAGGCCATGGAGGTGCACAGATCTCCCAACACAAGGGACCCAAGGAAGACAACAACCAAAGACATATAGTAATTAAAGTAATAAAAGATCAAGGATAAGGACAGACTATTAAAAGCAGCCAGAGAGAGAAATAAGATCACATACAAAGGAAAACCCATCAGGCTATCATCAGACTTCTCAGCAGAAACCTTACAGGCCAGAAGGGAGTGGCATGATGTATTTAATGCAATGAAGCAGACTTTATCCGGCAAGATTATCATTTAAATTTGAAGGAGGGATTAAACAATTCCCAGACAAGCAAAAGCTGAGAAAATTTGCCTCCCAAAAACCATCTCTACAGTGTATTTTGGAGGGACTGCTATAGATGGAAGTATTCCTATGGTTTAATAGCTGTCACCAGAGGTAATAAAACCACAGTAAAGAAAATAGAAAAGCTAATTACTAAGCAAATGCAAAATTAAATTAACTATCCCCAAAGTCAATCAAGGGAGGATAGACAAACAGTACAGAATATGATAACTAATGTACAAAGAATGGAGTAGAAAGAAAAAGGAAGAAACAAACAAACAAACAAAGAACCTTTAGATTGTGTTTGTAATAGCATATTAAGTGAGTTGTTAGACTTTTAGATAGTAGGGAAGTTAACCTTGAACCTTTGGTAACCACGAATCTGAAGCCTGCAATGCCAATAAGTACATACCTATCCATAATCACCCTAAATGTAAATGGACTGAATGCACCAATCAAAAGACATAGAGTCACTGAATGGATAAAAAAACAAGACCCATCTATATGCTGCCTTCAAGAGACTCACTTTAAACCCAAAGACATACACAGACTAAAAGTGAAGGGATGGAAAAAGATATTTCATGCAAACAACAAAGAGAAAAAAGCAGGTGTTGCAGTACTTGTATCAGACAAAATAGACTTCAAAACGAAGAAAGTAGCAAGAGATAAAGAAAGACATTACATAATGATAAAGGGGTCAGTCCAACAAGAAGATATAACCATTATAAATATATATGCACCCAACACAGGAGCGCCAGCATATCTGAAACAAATACTAACAGAATTAAAGGAGGAAATAGACAGCAATGCATTCATTTTAGGTGACTTCAACACACCACTCACTCCAAAGGACAGATCAAACAGATAGAAAATAACTAAAGACACAGACACACTGAACAACACACTAGAACAGATGGACCTAACAGACATCTACAGAACTCTGCACCCAAAAGCAGCAGGATACACATTCTTCTCAAGTGCACATGGAACATTTTCCAGAATAGACCACATACTAGGCCACAAAAAGAACCTCAGTAACTTCAAAAATATTGAAATTCTACCAAACAACTTCTCAGATCACAAAGGTATAAAACTAGAAATAAATATTAGAAAGAAATGAAAAAGGCTCACAAATACATGGAGACTTAACATTCTCCTAATTAATCAATGGGTAAATGACCAAATCAAAACAGAAGTCAAAGAATATATGGAGACTAATGACAACAACAACACAAAGCCACAACTTCTGTGGGACGCAGCAAAGGCAGTTCTAAGAGGAAAGTATATTGCAATCCAGGCCTATTTAAAGAAGGAAGAACATTCCCAAATGAATAGTCTAAAAGACACAATTACTGAAATTGGAAAAAGAAGAACAAATGAGGCCCAAAGTCACCAGAAGGAGGGACATAATAAAGATGAGAGAAGAAATAAATAAAATTGAGAAGAATAAAACAATAGAAAAAATCAATAAAACCAAGAGCTGGTTCTTTGAAAAAATAAACAAGATAGATAAACCCCAAGCCAGACTTATTAAGAGAAAAAGAGAATCTACACACATAAACAGAATCAGAAATGAGAAAGGAAAAATCACGACGGACCCCACAGAAATACAAAGAATCGTAAGAGAATATTATGAGAATCTATGTGCTAACAAGCTGGAAAACATAGAAGAAATGGACAACTTCTTAGAAAAATACAACCTTCCAAGACTGACCAAGCAAGAAACAGAAAAACTAAACAGACCAATCACCAGCGACGAAATCGAATTGGTAATCAAAAAACTACCCAAGAACAAAACCCCCGGGCCTGATGGATTCACCTCTGAATTCTACCAGACATATAGAGAAGAAATAACACCATTCTCCTTAAAGTTTTCCAAAAAATAGAAGAGGAGGGAATACTTCCAAACTCATTCTATGAAGCCAGCATCATTCTAATACCAAAACCGGGCAAAGACCTCACCAAAAAAGAAAATTACAGACCAATATCCCTGATGAACGTAGATGCAGAAATACTCAACAAAATATTAGCAAACCAAATTCAAAAATACATCAAGAGGATCATACACCATGATCAAGTGGGATTCATCTCAGGGATGCAAGGATGGTACAACATTCATCAACATCATCCACCACATCAACAAAAAGAAGAACAAAAACCACATGATCATCTCCATAGATGCTGAAAAAGCATTTGACAAAATTCAGCATCCATTCCTGATTAAAACTCTCAACAAAATGGGTATAGACGGCAAGTACCTCAACATCATAAAGGCCATATATGACAAACCCACAGCTAATATCATACTTAACGGCGAGAAGCTGAAAGCTTTTCATCTAAGATTGGGAACAAGACAGGGATGCACACTCTCTCCACTGTTATTCAACATAGTACTGGAGGTCCTAGCCATGGCAATCAGACAAAACAAAGACATACAAGGCATCCACATTGGTAAAGAAGAAGTCAAATTGTCACTATTTGCAGATGACATGATACTGTACATAAAAAACCCTTAAGATTCCATTCCAAAACTACTAGAACTAATATCTGAATTCAGCAAAGTTGCAGGATACAAAATTAACACACACAAATCTGTTGCTTTCCTATACACTAAAGATGAACTAACAGAAAGAGAAATCAGAAAAACAGTTCCATTCACAATTGCATCAAAAAGAATAAAATACCTAGTAATAAACCTAACGA
>JAVSCE010002067.1:0-228958 GCA_032199065.1 Smutsia gigantea
GGGATCGTGGGGTAGAGAAAAGGAAAACGGATCTGTAGGGAACATCTCTGGTGGGGGTACACCACACTCCTGTTCAGTCTTCCCCTTGCTCAGCCATTTCCTGGAGAAAAGCAGCATTGGAGTACAGGAGCCCTCTGTCCCTTGTGCCCGCACAAGCTTATGCCACACAGCTGAGACATCAGTACAGCCATTATAATACCAATGGTGTTATTTTGATCATCCTTGTCACTCACCTGGCTTATTTTTCCATTTATTCACAACTTGGGTGGGAAAATGAGTCCTCTTTCTGATGACAATAATAACATAGCAAGATATTGGCCATTCTGTTAGGCAGGAATTTTACAGAAGTTATTTATTTAATTATTCCATAAGTGTAAGTGTTAACATTATTCTTATTTTGTGATAACTTGAAACTTGTGGTCCAGTGATAACTGCCCTTGAATGTTGATGAGAACCCATTAATTTCTAATTCTAAAGCCACGTTTTTCCATGATACAAACTCTCTCAATTTATAGCACAAAAGCAAACATTACAACAAGGAAATGAAATGAACTGTATTTAAAAATTATATCATTGACTGAGATTTTTAAATTGAATCAAGTACATTCTGCTATGTTCCTTTATATAAAAAGTATATGACAGTTCAAATGACAATGACAATTAGATAACAAGAAATATGTCATATTTTCCATTGGGAATACAGTGATAACACTCTGATGAGTTGTGAGTTTAAGGCAGAAGTGCATCTATGTTGATGCTGTGTCCACATTAAATCTAAATTCCACAGGAAAAATCTTGATTCACTTATGTTCTTTACATAAAATTTTTCAGAAGAAAATATTGACTGACCTCCCAGGGAAGCATGAGAACTGAAGTAACATGCTGAACTCAGTGCAAACTGACAAAACAGGAAAATGATTTTAGCTGGGGGTTTGACATGTTCTCAATCGATTGACCTCCATCTCGTTCTACTTTCACTAGTAAGTAAGGTGTGCTAGATTTTTTGAAGTAAGGTAATTTTACAGGACCAGGACACACCCTCAATGGTTTCCTGGTCATTTCCCTGTCCATCTGGATGTTTTCACCAAGTCCCGCTTGATGGGTGGCAGTGTTCAGGTGGTGATGTCATGAGATGGTCAGGGGACACAGCGGGAGGGACTTTGGAAGGAACCCAAGAGAGAGACAGAGAAACAGAGCAAGTTCCAGTCCATAAGGCATGGGGACCCCTTTATCCTGAATTATGCTCAGACCATTGCTGCAGGGAAGATCTCCCTGAATACTGAGGACTTTCAGGAGAATACCGGTATTTGCTCATTTTCCCATATAGCTTCCCTGAAAGAAAGCAGAGCCAAGCAAATATGACAGCATCCTCAGAGGGACTGGCATGAGACCATAATGGGGAGAAAGTGTGTCTGAGCTCCTAAACCTTCCTCAGGGAACACACGGAGCCCTGATATCTACTCTGTGTCAAATACCTAGAATAGGGTGTAGTGGGATGAAAGGATTCTGAGGAAGGTGGATGCACTGGCTCTTTCCTTTTTGCTTTTGCCATTGTAACCCTTTCCAGAACAAAATAAAGTGAGTATGAGTCATGATATGATGAACAGGGAGAGCTATTTTATTCTTAATATGTAATTCAATGCTTTGTTGAGATCCAAAAATATAATTTAGCTGATGAGACCTAGAATTCAAAATGCATTACAAAAACAAATCATGAATCACAGAATAGCAAGAGAGGAAAATGGATTGATCAACCTGCTGTTGGAAATAGCAGACTCCCTCAAAAAGAGTCTCTAAAGTTCCAGTGATAACAGTTGTGATTAATGCATTAGGTTCACCCACTCAGCTTCAAGGAGAGGAGTGGCTGCCCTCCTGACAAGAAATTTGAGAAGACAATGGAAGCAAAGGCAGAGGCCATTAAAAAGGATGCATTTCTTAGGTTCCTGGTTGATCTAACTGCTGGGCACAGCCAGAGAAATCTTTTCTGGTGGACTTGGGAGAAAGGTTAAGCTCCTCAGCACTAGTGCTTATGCGTCTGGCTACAGAGGTGTGCGTCTTCTCAAGGGAATGCACCAGGCATGACCCTGCATTTTTTCCAGGTGAAGGACTCACTGAGTGTCTTGATGTCCGTTGTATGCTGGTCTTGCCATTATTACTTTATCTCATGAGAAAATTAAAACGACCTGAGTCGTTAAAAATTATTGGTTAAAGGCTTTATTTTACTTAATTACAACATTGGAAAAGAGCAGGGCCCACATGTTAAAAATGCATAACATTTTCTAGAAGATTCTGGTGGGTTTCACCATTGACATTTGGCTGGTTATTGTCAGGACGTAGGAGTTTGGAGTTTTATAATCCAGGATGGTTGTCTATTTTTCTGGACCCATTTGCTTGCAGCTATTTTCTAGAATACTGGCTTTCAAAGATGAACAAGACAAGTCAGAGCATTAGCTATATTGAAAACATAATCTATCTTTTTAAAAAATCCTGCTGTATTAACATCATAAATTAAGCAGCCATGTTGCAAGCACTGGTGCTGCCAGTCATCTACAGTGAGCATTGACTAAGAGCCTCCCGCTGGGCCCCATGTTTAATGACGTAGGATGAAGTCCCAGGATACATTCTATAAATCCTGTCTCTGTAACCTGTCACATGTTGTTAAAATAATGTTGCATTTAATCAATGGAAACTGACACCAGCAGGTAAGAGGGTTGAAACCTTCATTCATAAAGCACAGGAAGCTGCACAGGAAGAGAGGTTTCTCGGTAATGTGCCAAGATGCATGACATCAAATAACAACTGTGAAGAATGAAGAATTTAAGAGGCTGGGATCACGGGGGAAGCAAGGGAACACGCAGAGGGGTGAGCGCTTCCTTTATAAATGGTCTATTGCTGCCTTGCTAATAGCCACTCCTTTTGTTTGGGGAAGCAAAGTCACAAAGGAGGTTGTTACTAACAATGATTCCCATTATTTCTCCTTGTGTCTTGCCTAGAGGAAGGTCCCTGCACATTTCATTATGTCTGTGAGTTTGCTCATTCTCATTACATAGTTTATGTCAGATTTATTATCATTTAGCTTGCCAGCTCTGTATCATGTTATTGAAGTGCAGAAGAAATGAGAATGATTTCCTTCCATACCCCTAACTCAAGGTCTGTGGCTGTTGTTTAGGCTATAGTATGCAATCAGTTAAATATTCTCTCCTAAAATATAGAAGACTTAAATTTTAACCCATTTGTCAAGTGTCATGGATTTTTAAAAGACTGTATTTAGTGTGGAAGTCCTCTGGCTTTTCTCAACCGGCACAGGACAGTGGAGAGAATCAAATATACAATGAGAAAACCCGGTGGGATTGCCAGGAAATGTCTAGGAGCAGCTTCCTAAACGTGGAGGGAAACAATTTAAGTTTTACAGTCACTTTAATGTCATTACAGATCCATGTAAGAGGAACATCTGATGACAATGAAATGTCACCCTGCTGCGCCTGGCCCCTCCCATGCCAGAGAACATCACCCTAAAGAGAAAAGTCACCCTAAAGAGAACTGATGGGCACTTGGGTAACTGAGATTTGTTGAAAGTCAAGGTCAGTTATCAACCTGGACACTTAAAATACATTCCTATTAATAGCACCCAGCTATGCTTCTCCATTTCTTGCCCAGACTAGCACAATCACCTCTCTTTTTAATATTTTGCCTTCAGATAAAAGTTCCTCATTTTCCCTTCTTTAGTTAAAAGAAGATAAAAGTCCAGTAGGTTTCCTGGCTCAGGATTTTAGAGCTTACAACTCAGTTAGCACTTGATATTTTATTTGACTCTTGAAATGACCTTGAAAGATAATAGGTAGGTTACTACTGTTTCCCCATGAAAAATGCATGTTCAGGAAGATATATATATCTTTGGAAACACAGCTGATATATAATGTTTGATTTAAAAATTTTTATTTTTTTAAGATTGTAGGTTCGATAGGAACTATAGGAAAGGTTTAGATTTGTGGATATGAAAGTAAATCACATGTCACAAAATTGGGCAGTTATCAATTTACAGTGGTGTTTTGGGGAGTCAATGTCCATTGTTTTTATTCATTTATTTTTCAAGGGTGGGCTACATTAGAAGATTTCTTTAAAAATGCACCTAAATGCTCTGAAAACCAGCTATGTCCCAAATAACTTCCAAGAGTATTTCTCATGCCTGAGCAAGGCAGTGACAAGGAGCAACATCGTATCAGTGAATTTTGCTGTCTTTTGATCATCAGTGATTTTTCTTAATGTCCATGTTCAGATCCCATCCTATATATATTGTCTGGGAACCTGTCATAAGTGTGAAAGACAGCATGGTTCAGCCAAGGCTGTGATTCAGAAAGAAAATATGGGATGGTCCCTGAGAACTCCCTTTGAGATGATTAACTCTTAACCTCCTGGAAGGGCTGAGCCCCCCTCATGCAGTCTATGCAGGACTGGCAGGAGGGCTGTGTCCCTTCTATTAGCTAGTACAGAAGAGAAGGACACTCCAGGGTCTTTGACCAGATTTCTGCCAAGGATCTCTCTTATCAGAAGGGTAGGCTGAGCCCCACACAAATGTAAGTCATTCTGTATTTTCATTCATTCCATCTCAGGGAATTTTAATAAGTACATGATGTCTCAGGCCTTGGGGTCCAGTGATGCTGGCTGCATGCCCCATTTCCTAACCTACCCCCTTGCCTCTTCTCTGAACTCTCCCTCAAGAACCTGCCAGCAAGGAAAGGCTCACCATACATGTCTACCAGGGATTTTTCCCTACTCCCATAACCTAGGCTAACAGTCACCTGTAGCAGTTGTGAATACAATTCTATACTAGTTATTAACAGTTAGTTACAGTCACTGCACGACAGTAGTGCTGTGCTGGCCCCATACTTGCCCCTGCAGTGCTGACTGATCCAGTCCCAGTGAACTCCAGCTGGGCACTGCTGGGCTGCTTCCTGGATGAGCATGTAGTGTTCTGAAGGAAAAGCAGTTAGCCGAGATTGATTTAGAGAGGTATCAGTGGGGCTGTACATGCCATGAGGTCATACAGCCACTGACAGGCTCTCGCAATTACCTGAGTGTGTTAGGAAGCCACTGAGGAATTGCAGTCTTCAAACTGATACGATACAAAATATTTTTGAAGGATTATACTCACTGCTATTTTGAAGGTTATCTGATGGTACAGGAGTAAAATCAGACAGACCATTTTAGCAGCTGGTCCCAATAATCCAGCTAAAGTATGATGGTGACTTATGTCAGGGCAGTGGCAGAAATGGTGGTTATAAGTGATCAGCTCTGGATATATTTCAAAGGTAGAACTGAAGGCATTTATGGAAGTGGGTAGAGTATATGAGGGACATAGGAACTAAAGATGGCTCTCTTAGGCAAAGCTCAGCAATTGGAAAACAGCACATAGGAGTGACATAGGAGCCACTGAAGGAGAAGGAGGGACATTGGGGTAGGCTGGGAAGGGGTAGAAGATGAGGAGTTTATTGTGGGACATGTTCAACTCGAGGTGCTGGTCACATCTAAATGGAAATATCAAGGAGGCAGGTTGGTAAATAAGACCAGAGTTCAGGGGCAAGATCTGTGCTTTAGATATGCACATGGGTCCTTGGCATGTGGAGAGAAGCATTCCAAGCCAAGCGTGCGACCCAAGGATTGAGCTCTTGGGTATTCCAGTTTTTAGAGGCTGGGAAATGTGCAGTTGCAGACTAGAAAATTGAAAGGAACATCTAGTGAGCTTGAAGAACACCAGCAGAATGTGGTCTCTTGAGAAAAAAGTAGGAACAATCTTTCCAGAAAAATGGAGTGATCAGTTATGATAACACTACTCAGTTAAGGGGGATGAGGACCAGGAGGTGGTCACTGGGCTTATCAGTGGGGAGGTCACCAAAGATCTTATAAGAGCACTCTTTAGTTTGAAGATTTGCACATCTAATTGATAATACTATAAACAAACAAAAAAATGTAAACCAAACAAAAATAATAAATGAAAAGGCTACAAATAACAAATACAGTGGAGTATATATGAAACTGAGCAATTATCAAAGACTTATATTTCACGACAAAGGAATTAGCCCGCAGGAACTACATCTGGGAAGGCTTTCTGTTTCCTCACATTGGGTGCTTGCCTCCAGCGCGCATGGCTCCTTTGCTGCTTCCCTTATTGTACTTGGACTCGGCTTTCCTAATCGCACCACAGGCCAGTTCTTACTGCCATTAATGACTGTAGTTTACGGAGTGCACTTAGTGCTCAAGAAATTGCTGATGTTTTCCCACCATCACTTCACTGTAGCATAAGGAATGCCTTCATTGAGAAATGCCTTCATTGAGAATAATTTGTCCTGATCGTGCTGCTGTTGTCTCCTCCAGGGTGCAACTCACACGTCACAATAGCTGCCCCAGCCCTTCTTACCAAGAAAGTAGGTTGCCCTGTGGAGAAGCTGCAGTCACCTTAAAGCATGACTAAGGATTGGTTCATTTCTAAGCTCACCCTATTAATACCACCTGGCTATGCTTCACCATTTCTTGCCCATTCTAGCACAATCACCTCCCTTTTTAATATTTTGACTTCAGATAAAAGTTCCTCATTTTCCCTCCTTTAGTTCTAACTATGTGCAGTTCCTTATCACTGTGAAGATAAAGGTCCAGTAGGTTTCCTAGTTCAGGATTTTAGAGCTTACAATTAATTTAGCACTTGATATTTTATTTGACTATTGACAGTGTTCAGTTTTTCATATGCTGTCTTACTGAGGACTTCAGTGTTTCACTGTCTGTTGATCAGAGGCTGTCCTCAGTCCCTTGTCTTGTGGTCCTCTCCATAGGGCAGATAACAACACAGCAGCTCACCTTATCCAAACAAGCAAACTAGAAGAAGAAGAAGGAGAAAAAGAAGAGGAAAGGAAGGTAGATAAACAGAAGATAGATAGATGATAGAAAGAAATATAGAAAGATGATGGATGGATGGATGGATGGATATAGATAGATAGATAGATAGATGATAGATAGAGGGATGGATGATGGAAGGATGGATAAATACAGAAGAATGTGTGTAAGCAGGGCAAAAATCTGAATATTTTATAACCTAACCTCAGAAGTGACATCCCAATACTCTTGTTGTAGTTTTTTCATTAAAGCAAATTACTAGGTCCAACTCTTACACAGAAGAAAGGATTGCACTGGGGTAAATACCAGTGGGTAGGGATCACTGAGAGTCATTTTGGAAGCTAACACAATGTTAGGTCATAAAACACAATGTTACCTAATACAATGTCAGGTCATAAAAGACATCACAATTTCCAGCTTGCTCCACACGCCCTATCAAGAAGCTACATGGCAATATCCATGTGGCAAGGAGCTAAGGCTTTCTGCTAAGACCTAATATGAACTTGTATGGGATGAAACCTTAGAAGTAGATCCTCAGCCAGACCTTCACATGACTACTCAACATTTTCACTGCGACCTCATGACAGACACTGGGTCAGAACCACCCAACTAAACTGCTCTCAAATTCCTGACCCACAGAAACTGAGTGAGTAATTTTGGGGTAATTTCTTATGCAGTGGTTGATAGCTAATGCATGCAAATGTTTGCAATTTTGCTTTAAGAGGTCTCTCTATAGACCTTTCTGGGAGTGTCATGATCAGAAATGCTTCCATGAGTGCATCTATTACTCGCTTCTATATAATCCCTCTATCACTGATGGGTTCTTTGTGTTCCTTGTGAAAAATTGTGGGAAGAGCTGATTTAAGTTGTCATCAGCATGAGATTTGAGGATTGATTTTTTTTTCACTTTAACAGTACTTTTTTGACAATAAATACTATGAAATATAGAATTTTACTTGTGAAAAATATTTTTTTTCTAGAAAATGTCTAGCGTAGTTTGTTAAAGTTGCAACATTTATATTGGAAAGCCTTTGGGCTGAAATCCTTCAGGATGTCAGAAATTTTACTTAGCTTTAAGTTAAAGTATTATAGAAAGAGAAAAACTGTAGGTTCTCTGCAGTAGCCTGATGGTTCTTAAGGACTGGAAAATCCCCAGATTGTTTCCTTGCTAGGGGGCTTACTTACTTAACAGGTCACCTGGAACTGGATGGAATGAATCCCAACATTAAAATTCAAACACTTTACCAACTGCTCACCCTTTAAGTAATACTTCTCATTTTTATGTTTACTGGTGTCCTTACTGGAGATAGTGGGATTGATGTCCCCTTGGAGTTAGTGAGAAAGGTGAGCTGGGATCTTGAAGGACCTCATTCGCTCTCAGTGTCCTGAGGTTTAAATGCAATAAGCCTTGGGACACCTACTTGCCTACACCCTTGCCCATAAGCATAGCTACACAATTCCAATCCAGTTTGAGCTCACTGAACCCTGAGATACACACACACACACACACACACACACACACACACACGCACGCACGCACAAAGAGAATGAAATCCTGTCTGGTCCCTCCAGTCTGCTTTGCTGATTTTGATTTACAGACCATATTATACAGCCTTTGCCCATTCCATTTACAGAACGTAAATATCTCTTAACCTCATAGTACCAACAGATAGCATTTATTTCTTGAATGTCCCATTTATTTTATCATCTGACATCAAAGTTTTCCCTGTGGCAGCCACACACATTTTGATAATGTCATCGGGAGAAAACAGAAGTTAGTTATACTGACCCTCAGATTTGAATTCCCACCATTCTCTGAACTGGAAGAGTAATTTTCTGATTGTTATTCACCTCAAGTTAAAGTTCAGTATTGAATTCCTAATGGGACTCTCCATAGCCATAAAATATCTGAATATTTTTAGGGAAGTCAAGTGGTATAAAAATATTTCAGTATCTGGCTCTCCAGTCTCTGATTTAACTTGTACTTAAATTTAGCTTCTTAAGTATCTTCTTAAGGGAAAGTAGTTCAGCAGGAGCCAAATAAAGTCGAAGTGCCTGTTCTCACTGAGCTGTAAGATCGTCTGCTCTCCATTCCTTTCTCTAAATCCTTCTTTTCTTTTCTCAGGAGTTTTCATTCTTTTTTCATCTGGATCCCATGGGAAGTCAGAGGGCACTTGGACAGATGCCAAGTTCTCCTCTATGATGGATTTTGACTTTCATCACCATGTTATAAATGAGAAAAGAGGTCATTTTTTGTACATGTGTTCTATGCCTACCTTATGCATTGCATTAGCTTGAAAATAGGCTCTGTCCTGAGAGTCACAGCCATCTGCTGTGGAGGTGGAAATGTCATCATCATAGCTGACAGTTATTAGAGGGATACTACTTTAGTGTTATTTATAATTATAAATTATGATTTATTTAATCACCACAACGAACTTAGGAAGCAGACACTATTAGTATTCTGTTCTGTAGATGTGGAAACTGAGGAATAAGAGGTTAAGCACATTATCCAAGATAATCAGGCTTGCAGGAGGCAGACCTGAGAAAAGAATCTACAGTCTCTGTGGCTATTGGCCACCAAATAATTGCTCCTCTCCAAGAGCAATAGAAGGCCAGCCAACAGTCTCTGTTGGTCCTGACCCCTGGATTCCAAGCAAGGGATATGCCTTTGCCAGAGCACAGTTGCAGCTGGGGAGCCTCAGGATTGATAATGTTCATGAGCTCCTCCCTGTCTAAAGCCTTCCCAGCAGCCAATGTGGAGAAGGTCCCTGCTGTATGCAGGCTTCCGCTGGTGCCTTTGCTAGGGTGGTTCACAGGCAGCTCCTCCTCTCCCACCTGTGAGCCCACTGTCAATTGCCACGGACACACCTTTTCCTCCTCAATGCATCCTTTCTAATCCACTCACAGGTGAACACTTGCTCTCTTTTTTCCTCCTGGCAGCATAGCTTCCTAACATCACTCAAATTCATTTGCCTTGAATGATAGATATTTTGACGTAAGACAGGACTGTGTAGAAGGCATTAAAATCAGGGTGGCAACATTTAAGTTTAATCATCTATTTAATAGAACACTTCCGAGGGTCATCGGAACTGTCAGTGACATTAAAAACTGTTTAACTGTTTAAGGTCCATTAATCTGCAAGGCAATGCTCACTAGATTTCAGGGACAGATTAAATTAAGTTAGAGTTGCATTGTGAAGGGATGCTTGACATATTTTCTTAAAATCATACAATTCAATAAAAACAAAGAAGCATATACCTAGGAAATAAGGAAGAATAGTTGGTGCGTAGGAATTGGCTAAGTGCACACAGACAGAAAAAGCAGATCATTGCAGACCCTTTAATTATGAACGAACATTTGCAAAATGCCTATTTCCCCTGTCCCAGGACTGCACAAATCAGCTGGAAAGGAAAGCTTCAAGGGCTTCCATAGGTCCTTGCTGAGTCCCATGTTTAGTGTCTCTGCCCACATGCAGCTTTTTATCAAACTGTTTTGCAAATATAACCATTTCTCTGGATAGATCTTGTTCCATGGGGACAGGTTCCCATTTCCTCCCTTCCTCCTGGAAGGCAAGGTGTATGCAGGTAGGAAGCACACGGTCTCAGACCTCCTCCCAGCTCTAATTTTCCATCCAGTGGATTGTCTCCATCCTTGTGGATTTAATAGCATGGGTTGAGTATTTGAGACTATGTTCCAGCTACTGTGGGGAAATAAGTGAGTAAATGAAAACTTCAGGCCAAGAAGAAGAAGAGATAATGAAGCAGACAGAAAGGGTGTGTTGGATGTCATGGCTGAAGGGTTTCTGTTTCACTCCCAGGTGAAATCACAGCAAGGGCACCAGACCCTGTTTAGAAACGAGGAGCTGCTAGTGAGTCGATGGAGAGAAGACCTCACACACCTCTCAGTATGACTTCCATTCCAGCGCTTCAGGCTAGCACCATGCAAGCGAGGGCAGGCTGCATCTTGAAGAGTCAGGCAGATCAGGACAAACAGCAAAGGTCAGCTTAGGGCCATGGCATGTTATCAAGCATCATCAGGTGCTTGTGTTGACTTACATTTTAGAGAAAGGATTTTGGTGACCAGCAACAAAATTCCGGAAATTAGAAAATATCGTGTGTAATGAAGAGAGTTCGAAGGGCTTCTGCTCTTTCTCTAAGAACAGGCTTACAGCTACTGTGGAGAGATTCAAAATACAAATTAAGATTTAATCTTAGAAAAATAAAATGATATTTTCCACATCCAAGTGGTCAGCAAAGGTGCATACCTACAATGTACAGAAACACTCAAAGAAGAAAACAAATGTTCATCAATACGATTGTTTATTCCACTACCCAAAATTAACATGTTGATATAGTTCTTGCCAGTTTAATTTCCTTGGGCACATATTTTAATATTAACAACAACAAAAAAACAAGCAACAAAAATAGCAGCCCTGATTCAGAGTCATCTCTGCAAAATGTCTTAGGGGAATAGTGATGTATATCTTCAGAGGAGATACTTAAACACACCTATTTGACTACAGTGCATGTTCTGAAAGGAGAGGAAAGAACAAGGAGGAGTTGAGTTGGTGAGCTGGTTGTATTTTTAGTACAGATTTGAGAGTAAAAGTAAAGGATGTCAGAATCACAGAGAGTGTGGTTCCATTAAGGATCTAAACAGATAAGAAGTTCCCATTGCCAGGGAAATTTCAAGGAAGTTTATATGTAGTATATTATTTTAACAGGGTTTGGATTTTGCTTTATTCCAATCCCACTCCACTGCATAACATAGTAACATAATCCATGAGAGTCTTTCTCCTGTGATAACTGGTGTTAGTTGCACTTTTGAGAACTCTCTTATGGGTGAGGTTTGACAACAAAGAGAATAGCTGGCACAAGGATTCTGGCAGAAGTAAAAAAATCTAGCCCAATGGGCATCATTGGTGGCTTGCCCACTGATCACCCAATTTTCTGTTTTTCTCTGCTAAGGAAACCCCAGATCGTTCTTTGACCCACAATAATCTTGACTAAGGGAGACTCCATTTGGGCTGAAGAGATTTCCGCTAATTCTATTCATCATTAGGTCAGACCATTTGATCCATTTCTGGTCGATTATAAGTGAGGAGAGGTTTGCTGGAAGCTTCCATAGAAGTTCTTCACTCACAGTTGAGAGTGACGGATCAACCTACTCCTGGAAACCAAAAAGAAGCAGGTCTGCCCAGCTCCTTGGGCGTCTGTCTGTGTCGGTGAGGGCCAGGCTTGCGCTAAGCCTGACCACAGATAGCTGAGGAGGAAAGAACATATACCTGCCCCTGTGCAGACATCCTGGGCCCTGCGGGGGTCCACACCGGAGCTGCTCTGGCTCCTCGGCCGGCCCTTTACTGCACACTGTCAATCACATGCCCAGATTGCATTCAGTCTTTTTGCTTCTATGTCCACAAAGGGAATTGGTCAGCACTTTTTCCTGGTATCTCTTCCTGACAGATATTTTGTGAGATATTTTGGATGTGGCATTTTTAGAATTAAATAGACAACATATTTTATGCATTTCCATGGTCATTGGTCTAATTAGGGGTTTTTTGTTGTTGCTAATTGAACTGAATTGATTGCCTAGAAGATTGTCTATTTTTTAATTTATAGGCACGTATTTCTGCATAAAAATCTCTTAAATTTTAATAATGTCTATATATTTGGTTATATTCTCCTTCTCATTTGATGTTTTCTGTATTTGCTTGTATTTCTAATACCATTTATTTGATGTTTACCTACTTTTTCTTACTTTTAAAAGATTAGCATCTGGTTTTAATTTAAAATTTTCATGTTCATCTTTTCTAAAAGGAGTTTTCCTTTTTTGTTTCTTTAATTTCTCCTGCTCTCCTTTAATGTTTTATTTTAGTTTTTCTTACTTATTTCCTTGAATAATTTAATTTATTTACTATTTCATACCTAGCCTGAATATTATATGTACTTAGCCCAACTTTAAATAGTGGAAATTACTCTTGTACTTTTATAAGCTGTGCAAAATAGATTTTGCCATAATATTCTAGGACTATCACATAGATTTTCACCGTGACCTGTGAATGCAGTTACCCACTCAGCTTTTTCCTCCCTTTCCCATTTCCCAACATGATGCTGTGTAGGACGCTCAAAGGGTTGACGTGAGATATGTACATAGTTTCGGAAGAAGGAATAATTCATCTAAGAAGAGTTTATGTAGGACACACTGAAGGAG
The DNA here is from genome assembly GCA_032199065.1 of Smutsia gigantea. Taxonomy (NCBI): domain Eukaryota; kingdom Metazoa; phylum Chordata; class Mammalia; order Pholidota; family Manidae; genus Smutsia; species Smutsia gigantea. The sequence continues at coordinate 13,099 of JAVSCE010002067.1, forward strand.
CAGAAAATGGAAGAAACATGTGAAAATAATTCTACCAAGCAGAATTGGACCTTCTTGATAATTGATTTTAGGCCCTGCAAATTATACCTTACTGCTTTATAAAAATGAAGATTTCAATTCATTAGGGTGGCTATTATGAAAGAAAGAGAGAGAGAGAGAGGAGGGAAGGAAGGAAGGAAGGAAGGAAGGAAGGAAAGAAGGAAGGAAGGAAGGAAGGAAGGAAGGAAGGAAGGAAGGAAGGAAATTAAAATTCTTTAAAATTCTCAGAAGAAAATTACATTCATTTCATTTATAAAAATTCAAATTATGTTTATCTTCTACTTTATTCTTGTTTGTTTATGACCTAATGAGCCATATTTAAAATATATTACTCCAGTAAGTCAATCCTTTAATGAATGTTTTTGAGCATCTATTTCATGATAGGTCACTATAGGGGTGTTAGGGTTTCAGGAGTAAACACATCAGATAAAAGTACCAGATTTCATAAAGTTTACATTCTGAAGTAGGCAAGACATGATAATCATGCAAAAATTAGATATATGACATTACAAACGTTGGCTACTCATGAAGAAAACTGAATCAGGGAAAGAAGAGAAGGGTGTGTGTGGGAGGTGCGTGGACTCCTCACCAGTGATGTAATGTGGCTCAGTCAGGAGGCGGCACTGAAAGCTGACAGAAGCCGTGAGGGCGCAAATGTGAAGCCACCAGGTGGAACCAGGATGCCGGAGGAAGCAGAGTCAACAAAGATGCCCTTATAATAGAGCAGGCCTGGTGTTTTGTAACATACAAGTGTAGTTGGAGCAGGGAGCTGGGGAAACATCACAGGAAGTGGTGCCAGAGAGACTGAAGGGAGGGGCAGAGCAGCCAGCGTCCTGCAGGATCTAGGAAACACTGATGTCTTTGTCCATTTGACCCAAGGGAAATGTAAAACTTGGATGGGGTAAGGGTGCTGAGTGTTTCATGTTGCTCTCAGCCTGTGGTTGTGACGGTATTGGCTAGCAATGCATGGGTACTCACCTGGCCTGTACTACTAATGGCAAGTCCCTACAGATGTCTCCCCGACTGCAGTTGTGACTGGACCAGCCCTTATGGTTCTTATGATTTCAGGGGGCACCTCAGCCAGCAGAAAACTTTGAAAAAACAAGGTTTATTACCCACAAGTTCTGGAGAAAACACTGTGCACCTGGGGTCACATAGTGAGGTCATGGGTAGAGGGAGAGAGAGAGAGAGAGCAGGGATTTTGGACTTCATCTTTATTAGGGTTCAAGGGTGGGGTGGCTAGGGTTTCACAGGTTCACTCCTTATTAAAGAGCTTAAAACAAGAGCAGGAAGGGAAAAGTGGGGTCATTCAAGTGGTTCATTAAGCTAGGTTACCTAAGGCTTTCCAAAAGGAGAACTTCTCATGGGTAGGGTTGGCATGGCTCCTCATCCGGTTTCTGTAGCTGGTAACCGTGCCATAAGCTGGCAACTGGTGTATTTGAGAAGATTATCTTTGAAATGGATATCTTGGCAATCAAAAACTTAATGTCCAGTACTTACACGCAAAGCAGGAACACTAACTCTTTGGCACCTTGTTTTAAAAAATGGCCATCACAATTCTCCTGTGCTTCTCTGTGACTCTGCAGCTTCGGCCATTGAGATGGCAGCTATGGAAGCTGGGCTGCTGCGAGGCTGCATTAGTCTGACTGGGCTCCAGGACAAGATGGCAAAATAAGATAGATTGGTGACCTAAACACCAAAGATGTACCTCTATATTTCTGGAGGCTAGAAGTCCAAGATATTTTATACATAACGTTATGTATGCACATGCAAACATATACAAGTTATATAAAACACCAAAGATGTACCTCCATGTTTCTGGAGGCTAGAAGTCCAAGATATTTTATATGTAATGTTATGTGTACACATGCAAACATATACAAGTTAAATAAGATAGATTGGTGACCTAAACACCAAAGATGTACCTCCGTATTTCTGGAGGCTAGAAGTCCAAGATATTTTATATGTAACATTATGTGTGCACATGCAAACATATACAAGTTATATACATTAGTTCACTGAATATGTATCACCCACTTCACTGACAGTGAACTTCTTGTGAACAAGAATCATATACAATTAGTGTACGTTGTTTTCCTTTTAGAGTGTCTGAAACACAGTTGTCATGAAAAAAAAATGCACCCTTGCTCTTTAGATGTTTTTAGGCAGATGTTTCTAAAGTCATAGATATGTTTAAATTTTGTAATTCTGTCTAATTTTCTTCAATTAGCAAGAGATTTTGCTACCATTGACAATAAGAGGTAAATTTCAGCACTTTCTATTTGCATGAGCATATTCTGCATACATAAATGCTGAAACTGTGGTAGTTTAATATTATTCTTTCTTAAAGGAGGCATTATATTTTTAATGTTCATCGTCTAGATGGCTTTAAACTCTACAGAATCCATGAATACTACGGTCTTTTTTTAAAGGACACCAATTGTCTTCAATCAAGCTCCGTATGCATTTAAATGTAAGTAGATGTTATTTCTGATTGTTGTATCTGAAGGTGTTTCCTGTCTGCAGCCAAATATAAAAGCCAAACTTAATTGATTTTTTCAAAGTTCAAAGATAACCTCATGTCTAACATTTCAAGAAGTTCATTAGTGCTGTCAGCCTCTTCCTGCAGAATGCCTTCACATCAACAGATTGTAATATTGGTCCTTAATTTACATAATAGCTACACAGCACAAGTCAAGGGGAAAGAACTGCTAGTACAGTCGCACTGGTGACACTGTCCAGGTGCTGTTATTTGAGAAATGCAAATGGACCCTGTCCTACTGGCTTGCAGATCCTTAAATCCAATCTTCTACTCTTGATACAGTACTGCTTGACTCTCTAATCATGACTTCTCCGGGATCCCAAGTAATGAACAGAAGAGGCCAGTCTGGTGCACAGGATACTAGGAGGTTCTTTTGTCTATACCTCTCGTATCAGCAAACTGTCATTTGGGAGTTACAAGCCCAGACCAAGAGTGAACATTCATGCGACCAAATCCCCATCCGTATTACCCCATCCTGCCTATCCTACCCCTGAATCCATCTCCTTAGCAACCCACATGCTGTCATTCCTGGGCACTGTGACCCAGAAAGGCAGCAGATCTCCATCTGCAAACACGAATGTCACTCCTAGTTCAGAGATGCTTGTTCTAAAGGCACCTGTGTGATTCTCTTGCACATGGTTTTCTGTGCTACTTAGTCTGACCCAATCCTCTTTTGAAAATTGTTTGGAGCAGGGCCTCCAGAGGTCCTGGTAGAAGGGCTACTGCTTAAAGCCATGTGTTTTCTAATACTTTCCTCATCAGTAAGTCAGCAAATACATCAAGAGTACAGATCATAAGGGGAAAAGTGAAAATGGAAAGTAATTTTTGAATATTGGTCTCTGCCTAGATCTTGGCCCACTGTTTCCTATTTCACAGAAAATTATTTCTGAGAGAGAATAACTGATAGCATACACACTCACTACTTAAGCTTTGATGAGGGAAGAAATGTTAAAAGCTGACTGTATATCTATCAAGGTACTAAGATCAAAGGAAGTTCAGGGTGCCACCAAGACTGTCTTGTTGAATAAAGCCATTTTCTAAGTGCAAAAAAAAAGAGAGGAGTGTGGCTGCCCTTGTAAGGTGGCATTGTGGTGTCCATCACCTCACCTCTTCTGGTGCTCAGATGGAGTCCAATATGGTTTACAACAATTATTTTGAGTATTTCCTTTTATAAGCTTCCTGAAAAATCACCATTTTATACTAATTTGTTATGGCTTTGAGAACGTTAGGATTGTTCTGCCAAATGCAACTCCCTCCCCCCAAGAAGAGATCACTTCAACCATTCATGCGTCATCAGTAGATGGGCACTTTGTCAGAAGTTTCTGAGGTATTGTCACATAACAGGAAACTGGGCAGCAGTTCAGAACATAGACAAATAAAAGGATATCTGGAGTGTGAGCGCTGTATCAGAAACTTTCCTTAGAGTGGATGGTGTGTGTTTGGGCGACGTAAGGGCAAGCAGTGCCCAAGGAAGGCAAAAGTGTGACTCAACTGGAAGTGTGTGGGCACCAAACACAGGACACAGTCACTTCATAATTTGCCAATGGTCCTGCAGGAGAGTAAGGTTGAGCCTTATAGTTGTACTTTTTATTTATTGTGCCTTCCTTTCCTGTTCTCTGGATAAATATAGTATTTTTGTTGCAAGGGCTATTGATCTTTTCAAGCATCATAAATTCTCCTGAAGAAAAGAAACAAATCTGAGCCAATAAACTAAGCTTTACCTTCTCTTTATAATCTAAAAAATAAAAATCCATATATTTTAGAAACAGGAGAGCACAGTACAGCTTACTATAAAAGACTCAGAGAGTTATACTTGCTTTTGTTTAAAACATAACTGTTTCATCCAAATACTAATTAGATTCTTGGGCTTCTGAAAACTTCCCTGTATGTACCTTTTGTTATATTAAAATTTACATTATGTAATAAGTGTTTTTCTTCAGGGATAAGATTGTAAATCTCAGTGTCTTCTTAAAATACAGTCATTATCGAAGACATAGGATAAATTCATTTCAGCAGTAGAACATGATATTTGGTGTTTTTCTGGATGTTGGACAAGTAGATTATTTGAAAACATATCCTTAATACTAAAAGACTGTATACATCAGCTCTATCAAATCTGGGATACTAACAGATATTCTTACAACTATTATTTAGAAAATTCATTGAAATAAAACTTCAAGAAATACATAAATAAATTACTACAAAGAACTGTTATGGCTTCCTAAGATCCATTTGTGAATGCTAACCATTATTAGTGTTTTGTGAAAGACCGTTTTAAAATGTATTAGTATAAATATGCTATGAGTTAAGCTTTCTGTCCCATCCCTGTAAAATATCACAGAAAATAATAAAACCCTAGAAGTAGACCCCATTTCTCATTTCAGCCAGCTGGCTAAGGCCATCTCTCCAGTGGCTGCAGCTGAACCACATAATTTGAATATGCGCTGGAAATCCGAGGGCAGGAAGACAGAGCATAAATGAAAGATCAGGAGTTGATGTTTATAAAATCTACGTTAGAGATGCTATGTATACAGGTTCCCATAATGATCATGTCCCGTGAGATGGGGCTCTGTGTAAGCACTCCAGAGGAACGGGTTTTGAAGCCTGTTGGTTGCCTTTCATTTATGATATGATCGTATTAAGCTAAATCAATGAAGATTATTCATTTTATGAATTCCATTAATCAACTATGAAAAATATAGCATGGCTACCAGTACATTTGTGATTAATGTCACAGTAATTTTTTTTTAGCTCTTCCATTTCTTCCTCCTTCTTTACTTTGCTTAAACTCAGATTTTAGGCTCTTCTTGGGGTAAACTAGGCTTTTTGTTTTCTTTGTGAGTTACATAAAACCTCTCTGCGTGCCTGTCCCCGCGTTGATGTGTTTTTTCCCCTCCGTTCCCCCATCCGATCTCGCTGCCGCAGTCGGACACACGGAAAGCCCAAGGACACTTTCTCTTGAGTCTAAGCAGCACACAGTTGAGCAGAGCCTCTTCCAGGTGTTTCACATAGACACCCCATCTATGAGCCCTCCTATTTCTGATAGCCTGTTTTTTATGTTTCACATTTTTGTCCTCAAATATGGTGACACGAAGCACGCCTATGTTTCTGTGTGTCCTCGCGGGTCAGACACTGTGCTTCTTTGTTTCCCTTGGAGGCCCAGCAAACTGATGGGTACAGAAATGATGCAAAGTTATTTGCTGAATAAATAAATAATGAGGAAGTCTTTCCTTAATCAAAATATTACCCTAATGGCAGCTTGATTTTCATATATTCTAGAATGTCACAGATCATTCAGTATGATTCCTTGGTATCCTCTATTACGCATTCGTTCAGACTCGAGATGGAATTATGAATCACCACAACCATCTAGAAATTAGAGGATAACTGACAAGACTACTATTTTCACTTTTAGTTATTTTCTTTACTATTCTACTAAGATACAACTAAATCTATATGGATTATGGTTGGGCATACATAAAACTGCACAGAGCCAATAAAGAGTACATGTTCCAAGTATTACTTTAATAAAATATAAATCTACAATATTTCCTGAGTTTTGCTCAAAATAGCTAAACTTACCTTGGTGAAAATCATAATAGTTTTATCCTGTAAAAGTATTTTTACATAATCTTTTACATAATTAAAGCCAAAAGCCTCATAAGCCATTTGGTGCTACAGGTATTAAAGCATGAAAAAAAAAACAGCTTAAAATAAATATTCACCTCTAAACTAGATCTAGAGAAATTTATTTTGCTTTGTAGGAAAAAGAGCACAGAGTAGCCAAAATCATGGTGCCAAACATATGCTTTCCTGATATGAGTCTAGTTTAGGAGCATTTGGTCCTTTTTTTCTCTCTAAAAAGGCACAGCGTTACTTATTCCAAAGAAGCGGCTCCCCACGAAAGGCAACTGACAAACTGGCAAGCAGGATTGTGGCGTCAGGCCCAAGCTCCCATTAGGCCATCAGTCTTGCTTTTCTTTTCCTTCACAAAGCCCTTGCCACAGGCCCAAATGCATTGGCAAGTTGCCATAATTCTGCTCAAATAATGGAATAAGGATAGATTTTTAATACAGAGATAACATGGCTCTGAAAACGTCCCAGCGCTGTTTCAGGAACAACAGCTTCAGACTGGTGTCGCACAGCAGTCCCCACCCGCGGACAGGTCAACGCCACCCCCCCCCCCACTGGACCCCTGGGGGAGCTGTGCACTTGCAGAGCCCGTAGCTTGCAGCTGCTGGGGCCCCTGCTGCACACAGCGCTGCAGGCTGGCCTCCCAGCTGGGGAGGAGCTATGCCCTTTGCGTTCAGTCTGGCAAACTGGTGCCTGGCTGGAGGGAAGGTACGATGGCAATGTGGGAGTAAATGAAAATACTCTTTAACGCTGTGGTTGTGTATGTGGGCATTCAATCGTTCTGAAGTTCCTGATAGTAGTCAGCAGGAAAAGAGCTTCTGGATGGGTGGAGCCCAACGCTTCCCCACAGAGGATATTTGCTGTCTCCCTGACGCCCCAACCAAAGTAAGAGCTTGCCTCGTGTCTCAGTCTCAGAAAGTCTGGTAAAATAAAGGACATATGCAATTTATAACTATGTGATCATATAAAATGTAATTTATATTCTTATACCAAAATATAGGTCCTCCTGATAATGTCTGGGGAATTATTTCACTGTATGATATGTGATTTCAGTCAGTACAGGAAGTGTGGAACACTACTTTATATCATTCATTCATTCATAAATGTGTACTTTATGCCCACACTGTACTATAATATATAATATATATGTAGAAGCACAGCAGAAAATTGCTTTGCTATGCTCCATGCCCTCATGAAGTTTTAAGCTTTTGAAGAAGGCCAGTGTTTATAAGCAAAATGAGTTTCAAAAGGAAAAAGCCATGATGATGAAACTGGCAACAATCCCACATTTGGAGAGGCTGCCAGATTTTATCAGTCAGGGCAGACAAGTGACAGGTTTTGCTACAGTAACAAGCAACCCCCACCTCTCAGTGGTTTACCATTAATAGGAAGCTAACTGTTCACTCTGTTCATGTCACCCTCAGGAGGCCATATCCCTAATCACTCCAGAACACAGGTTCAACAAGGAGAGGAAAAGTGTTCAGTGTCTCATACCAGCTATTAAATTCTCTAGTTTGGTGAAAACACATTTTGCAGTTGTTCACAATCCCCTGGCCACACTGGCCCTGGTGCCCCACCCAGCCGCAAGGACCAGACCCTTCAATCTTCAGGATCTAGAGGAGAGACAAAGGCCAGATGTCAGGGAGCCACAGGAGTGACACCACGGAGACCCTGCTCTGCATCATCTCAGATGAATTTCCCTGTAACTCACCATGCTCTTTCTCCCTGGCTCATACATTATTCAAAATCTACAAATGGAAAACTTCCCCTGAGCCAAGTTGGCCCTTATTTTTAATCCCCTAAATCATTTCTTAAAATTTCTTTTTCTTCTTCACTGTATGCAGTGCTGGCTGTCAATAAATATTTATTAAATGAATTAACATTTGACACACACTTGCCACCTGGTAGTGATGGAACTTAGATTCATCCATGGAAATTCCTCAACACTTAAAAAAAAATGTTTCAACAAATAACTGAATAATACATACCTCCCATTAGAAATCTATAATGGACATAAGTATATTATGAAATTTGATTTAAAAATAAGAGTTTTGGTGGATAAGTGTTTTAGAAATAGTTTCAGTAGTCAAATAGTTTCTTCTTTTTTAATTCCACTGCCCCCATTAATTTTGTTAAAATTTTAATCCTATAACTGTGTAATGGTGACAATCATATGTACCTCATTGGTTTTCTCTTTTGTTAAATAATATATAAATCCCCTAGCTCAATACCTCCCATAGTAAATAAATAACAGCTATTATTATTATTACTTATTATTATTATTATTATTGCAAGGACAGAGGTGCAGCTTTTATAAAATTTTAAAGGGAAATCATTATTTGCATTGAGTTAAATGAAATTCCTGAAATGTATTAAGAAATCATAACATATTTATATTTCCAAAATTTACACTAATAACATTCCAAACCACCCTTACTTAAAAAAGTGAAGGTTGATAAATTTAGCTAAGTACAATTTATAAAAATATGACAGATTCCAAAAATGAGAAAATTATTGGCACCTCATTCAATGGCTAAAGTCTAAATCTTTAAATACACTAAGAACTCATAAATCAGTTATAAAAATAACTATAACTCAATATAAAAATGAAAAAGGCAAGTGATATAACCAGGCATTTCACAGATATTGAAATACAAATGTCTCTCCTAAGTATAAAGTGCTCGGCCTCTTTTATAAAGAACTCTGTGTAAGAGAATTAAAACTACCACCAGGTGTTACTTCCGAGCCCATTCATTTAAATCTGCATGTTTTCACTCTCCTAATAGGATTCTGATATGGTTTGCCTGGAGACCCCACAACGAGTGCCTCTGAACTCAGAGAGTATAGCTTTCACTGTCCGCCTGCGTGAACAGATATTTATTTCTCTACCACAAAATGTTTTACATAGCATCTTCTCATAATTGTCTCTGGGAGGAATTCATCCTGGGATTTCCATGATGAATTAATTCCTCAGAGACAAAACACTGTACTGTAAAGAGTTTTACAAGAGCATTTTTTAAAGTGTGAGGAATAAGAAATTATTTTAATAACTCACCACATGAAATAAGTTTGGAAATTGTGGACAAATGTGAAGTTGTATTTGTTACAAAGCTAGCTGCGAAAAAAGTAAACTAATGTGATCATGTGATGTGACTATAGGTCTGTAGCTGGCATATTAGTGGTGAATTGAGGTGAACAGGGAAGGAAAAATAATCAACCTGTGTGTTAGTGTGAGGAAAACAGAGAAGTTTTTGTAAATATTCTTAATATTGCATTATCATCCCACAGTGAATAAATTGGGGAATAAAATCTGTAAGGTGGGATCAAATGACAGTATACAGGCTAATGTTATCCTCACTAATTTTTGTGAGTACTTCAGAACAAATGTTGGCATGGATTTTTATAAGCATCTATTTCCTAGATAATAATTTAATAGTATTAAGTGATTTTAACCTAAATGAGATCATTGCTTCTAGACTGACAGGAGAATTGTCCTCCAATTCAATACCACAACAAAGCCTGAACACTACCCAGGCATTGTTGGGTCTCTAGCCCTGCCTCGTTGCTTTCTTGGCAGCTTTTATTTTCCTCTCCTTGAGACATTTGTTCCATTAGACACTTCATTGCTCTCAGAGGGTCAGAGGTGCGTCACCAATCAATCAGGGCTTCAGGAGCAACAGGCCCCAGTCCAAGCCTGCCTTTATTTTATTTCTGTTCTCAATTCTGCCTCATTTCTAAAGTTCCTGCCATCTGTCAGCTGATCTTTCTATAGCAGCCACAAAGTTGTCAAGCTTTGTTATTTCATGACTCCTTCCTCCAGAGGAATTCTTTCAGCTCCTCAGGACTTAGCTTTGTTTTTGTTGCTTTGGAAACTGCTCTTCAAACCTGGTTTTCTCAGGGAAAATTGACTGTTTGTCTATGCAACACTGAACACAGCTCCTTATCCTGCTTGCTGGTGTGTCTAATCAGTCCCTGTATCCTGTTCTTCCTTGAACATTCCATGTGTCCATTGATTCTTACTGGCTCAGTCACGGCCCGCCTTCCCCCAGGGCCTGACTTAGGCTGAGGTCTTCACGATACTGTGACCTTCTGCCACTGATTACCTAATTCAACTGATGGTGGCTTTTCAAAATCCTCTTTCCAAATCTTGATATTAGGTTCAAGATAGTTTTAACTGCAAGTGTCAGAAAACTCCATTAAAATCAGTTTGAATAAGAAAAGGTGTTATTATCTCAAAGAAGAAGGAGATAGATATGAAGTATGTTTCAGATCAGTTAACTCAGCTACTTCAAGCTGGAAGAAGAGGAAGAGAGGGTGAAAGTTTTTCAGAAAAAGCCTGAGAGCAAGGATAAGGAAGATAAAAAACCAAAGGTTAAGAATCTGGAAACAGAATCAAAGAAGCTGGGAAGCACAGCGAAGATCAGTTGCAAAACTACATGCTGGAAGAGGAAGAGGCCCAGGCCAAACTATTCTCAGTGGAAGAGAAGCAGCTGGAGGCTTCCAAGTTGGATCCCTCTATCAAGAAAAAGGACCTGGTCAATTTGATCCTCACAGAAGCCCGAATGGTTCCTCCAGAGGGACAAGTCCAAGAATCTGGGGAAGTTGGAGATACGGAGCCACAGGGACATTGCAAAGCTGACCCAACAGAAACTGAAAGGGTGTGCATTCCACAGGGCAGGTGGGTTTGTGACTCCATCTCATGTTTGCCCTGACTCACTCAGCTAACTGTCATGCCTGTCCAAAGGTGTCCAGTCTTGGGTGGGCGTGGGATAGATAATGTTCAGTATTGGTAGAAATGTGGGAAAACAGGTGCTCTAGCTCTGTCCTGCTAGCACATGCTGCACTGCTCCACTGGTATGATATTTCTGGAAGACACTTTTGTGTGCCTGTCAAAATCAAACACCTGCATGTACTTTGACCCAGGATTGCCACAGATATGTTTCCTTATGTACGCAAAAGAGCCACAGATATATTTGCAGATATGTTTGCTTAGGTACGCAAAAGAGTATATACAAGGCATGTTTGCTGCATTGCTGTCTATAAAAGTTTGTAAGAAATAGAGATGTTTTTCAGCAAGAGACTGGTTTAATAAATGGTGTCATAATCCTTCTGTAAAATATCATATGTGACAGTTAAAAGGATTTAATGGAACCAACTTTTCTGATATGGAGTAACTCCAAAAATTTAATATCAAATAAACAAAACAAGATGTATAACAGTGCTCATTTCCTTGATTGAATGCAATGTGTTTATATATCCATTCAAAATATCCATGGATTTATAATAGTATATATAAGAACCTAAGCACCTATTGATATAAGTTGAATAAAGATGTGAAATTTTGCTATGATGTGGATGGACCTAGAGGGTATTATGCTGAGTTAAATAAGTCAGACTGAGAAAGACAAATACATTATTTTACTTATATGTGGGATCTAAAGTGCAAGACAAATGAACAAAACAAAATAGAAACAGTCTCATACATACAAGAAACAAATTTGGTTACCAGAGGGGAGATGAGTTGGGTGGGGGGACAAAATAGGTGAAGGGGATACATAACTACAGTAATAAAATAAGTCATGGGGATGTCATGTACAGCACGGGGGATATAGTCAATAATATTGTAACAACTTTGTATGATGACAGGTGGTAACTAGACTTATCCTGGGGATCATTTCATAATGCATAAAAATATCAAATAACTATGATGTACACCTGAAACTAATAGAATATTGTATTCCAACTATACAGTTAATAAATGTTGTCATAGTCCTTCTGTGATATGCTATGTGACCAGTTAAAAGGATTGGATAGAACAAATCACCCTTGGAAAGGATAATCTAGGTAACTTCTGATAACATGTGAATAAATAAGTAAATTTCCTAGCGCGCACACACACACACACACATACACACACACACACACACACATACACACTTATACACACACACAGAATTATCCATCATTTTGCTTTGCCATCCTCAAAGTTTTTGCTTTACCTTTCAATTTTCATTTTTGCATAATGTTTATAGCAGCTCCAGGCATCTCATCCTCACCCAACAATGCTAAAGCACTTGAATTTTTCTAAAACACACACAACTTCAAAATCCATGCTATTGATATGAAGTTTTGGGGTAAAAATCAATGGGAAAGATTTTCAGTTCTGTATGTAAGGAGTTTGGAAGTTGCCATTCTGTCCTAACATCAAGTATAAAGCTGAAAAGATTTAAAAATTAGCATTTCTATTTGGATCCATAAAAAAGGGGAGGACAAAGGGCAAACTGCTGCCTCTAAGATTGGAGAAAGAGGTGAATACAGTTCATCATTAGTGTGGGAACCAGTGCTGCAAGAGGAAAGCCTGAATTGTAATCAATGGATTGCTGGAGGCTCAGTGAAGACAATTCTGAGAGTTAAAATCTCCCAGGGGACCTAGTCATAGGGGGAGACTTACAATATCATAAGATTTATCTCCTCCAGGAGCTTGACCATGTTTCCATAGTAAGTGAAAGGGAAACATTCCCTTGGGATTCCAGTAGGAAAAGAAAAGAAATCATCCTGAGTTAGCCAGAACACTCTGTTCTTCTTAAGAAGGCCTGCACTCAAGGGAAACTGGTTAACCAGAGCCTAATCTGCTGTGGTTGTATGTGAACATGACCTGGGAAGAGAAATACCAAACTCCTGCAGTCTAAAGCCATCCTATCCCACACAAGGGTTGGGGGAGCTCTGAGTAGTTCTTGCTGATTTCACAGACCAGGGGCATAGGTTCACTGAAAGACTGAGACCTAATCATAGGACTATAGAACCTTTCCCTTCCCTCACATCTCACCACATTACTGAAGACCTGTTACAGTAGTTACCCAGTACATCATGCCTAGCTATCAAGAAAGTCTTACAAGCCATACAAAAGACAAAAAATACTGTTGGAAGAGACAGAGCAAGCATCAGAAGCAGCATAGCAGGGATGTTGAAACTATCAGATTGAGAACTTAAAACAACTGCAATTAATGTATTAAGGACTCTAATGGATAAAGTATGCAACATGTAAGAACAGATGGGTAAGGTAAACAAAGGGATGGAAATTCTAAGAAAGAACCAGAAAGATGCTAGAGATTAAAAAAAAAAAGATGCTAGAGAGTAGTGGAAATGAAGAATTTCTTTCATATGCTCATTAGTAGGTCTGCTGAGGAAAGAATATCTGAGTTAGAGGCTGTATCAACAGGATCCTCCGAAACTGAAAAATAAAGAGGACACTGAAACAAACAAACAAAACAACAAAACAACAAAATAGGGCCAACTCCAACAAGGACAACATACTTTCATGAAAGTGTTATGTACTTTTACAGGGAATACCAGAAGAAAAAGAAAGAGATAAGAACACCAGGAATATTTGAAACAATAAATATTGAGAATACTCCTAAATTAATATCAGACACAAAATCACAGATCTAGGAAACTCAGGGTACACCACGTAGGATAACTGCCAAAACAAAAACAAAAGTGCACCAAGACATACCAGTTTCAAATAAACAAAATCAAAGATAAAGAAAAAATCCTGAATGAAGCCAGAGGAAAAAATAATCCTATAAAAAGGAATAAAGATAAGAGTTACATCCAGTTTCTCAGAAACCATGAAGAGAGAGTGGAGTGAATTATTTAAAGTATTTGGAGAAAGGAAACATCAATCTGGAATTATGTACCCTGCGAAATTATCCTTCAATGTGAAGGAGAAATAAAGACTTTCAGAAAAACAAAAATAGAAGGAATTCATTGTCAAAGGCCTGCCTTGTAAGTAATGTTAAAACAAAAGTTCTTTAAAGAGAAGGAAAATAATATGGGTCAGTAACTCAGATTTAATTAGAGAAATTAAGATCATTAGAGAATGAATACATGAAGGTAAAATAAAAACTTTATTTTTTTCTTAATTATCTAATAAATAGTTTGTTCAAAATAACAACAGTGTAATCATGTTTGCTTATGTATGTATCATATGTGTGAGTGTGTGTGTATATATATATATACGCACACATATATATACGCTGATGTATACTTATATGTAAGTGAGATGAATGACAGGAATGATGCAAGTGATGGAAGGGAGGAATTAGGATTATTTTGTTGTTATAAGGTAGTCACACTATCCATGAGTTGATATAATATTAATTGAAAATACCCTTGGATTTGTTCTAAAAGTACATTGCAAATTCATGGGTAACTACTTAAAAAGTGTAACTTATATGCTAAGAAAGGAGAGAAACTGCAACCATAAAATTCTCAATTAAAACCACAGAAGGCAGGGTGAAAAAAAGAACAGGGACAACAAATGAAGTTCAGTAATGAATATGACAGGTACTAATCCAAGTATACAAATAATTACTTTGAATGACAGTAGTCTAAATGCACCAGTAAGAACTGAGACTATCATAGTGGAACAATAAAAAAAAAACCACTATACAGTGTCTACAAGAAACCCACTTTAAATAAAAAGACACATATAAATTAAAATTAAACAGGTACAGAAAGATACACCATCCTAACAGTAATCAGAAGAAAGCAGGGGGAGCTATATTAGTTTCAGACACAGCAGACTTCAAATTAAAGAAAGTTATCAGGAACAAAGAAGAGTATTACCCAATGATCAAGTGGTCAGTTCTCTTGGAAGACATAAAAATTCTTAACATATATGTGCATAATAAAAAAGTGTCAAATTATGTAAGGCAAATATCAATAGAATCACAAGGAGAAACAGATGAATCCACTATCATTTCTGGAGATCTCAACATTCTTCTCTCAGAAATGGACAGACCCAGCAGGCAGAAAATCAGTAAAAATATAGCTGAGCTCAACAATACCATCAATTAACAGAATATAATCGACATCTGTAGACAACTTCACCCAACATCGACAGAGCACACGTTTTTCTCAAACTCACATGGAAACATTCATCTGTATAGGCATCATAATTGCTAAAACACAAATTAACATATTTAAAAGAACAGAAAACATACAAGGACTTAAAATAGGAATCAATAATAGAAAGATAACTGAACAATCCCCAAATATATAGAGATAAAATAACACACTTCTAAACAACACGAGTGAAGCATATTTTGAGAAACAAAAAATATTTTGATCTAAATGTAAATGAAAACACAACTTATCAAAAGTTGTGCAATGTGCCAAACAGTGCTGAGAGAGTAATTCATAGAACTGAACGCATATATTAGAAGAGAAAAAGATCTGAATCAATCATTTAAGTTTACATTTTTAGGAAACTAGAAAAAGAAAAGTAATTTAAATCCAAAGTAAACAGAAGAAAAATAATAAGTATTAGAATGGAAATCAATGAAACTGAAAATGGAAAACCAGCAGAGAAAATCAATAAAACCAAAGCTGATTCTTTGAAAAGATTGATAAAATCAAGATGCAAATTAAAGAAATAAAATAAGACACAAATTAACATCAGAAATGGAAGAGGGAACATCCAGGTCCCATGGAAATTAACAGAATAATAAAGGCATATTATTAATACCTCTGTTCCCATATATTTGATAACCTAGATGAAATGGACCAATTCCTTGAAAAAGACAATTTGCTGAAACTCACACAAGAAGCAGTAGATGATCGGAATAGGCCTGTATCTATTAACAAAATTGAGTTACCAATTAATAACCTTCCAGAAGAAAGTACCAAACCCAGATGGACTCACTGAGGAATCCTACCAAATGTGTAAAGAAGGATTTATACCAATTGTCTACATTCTCTTTCAGAGAATAGAAGCATAGACAGTACTTCATATTCATTCTGTGAGGCCAGCATCAACCTAATTTCAAAACCAGAAAAAGACATTACAAGAAAAGAAAACCACACACCAATATCTCTCATGAACATACATATAAAAATCTTCAACAAAATATTGGCAGATTGGATCCAACTGTGTGTAACAAGAATTACACACCATAAAAAAGTCTATTCTTGTCCAGGGATTTATCCAGGCTATTCAAAGATTGTTCAACATTCAAAAATCAGTTAATGTAATCCATCACATCAACAAACTGAAAAGGATTAAAAAAATCACATAATCATATCATTTGATGTGGAAGAGACATTGATGAAATCCAATACCATTCATAGAAAATGAAAAAGAAACCTCCCAGTAAATTAGGAGTAGAGAGGAACTTGATATAAGGACTATCTCCAAAAATCCTAAGCTAACATCATATTTAATAGTGAGAAACTAGTAGTTTACCCACTAAGATCAAGTATAAGGCAAGGACATCCTCTCTCACCATTCTTTTTCAACATCATACAGGAATTCTATGTTAATGCAATAAAAAAAGGAAAGGAAATCAAGTATATATATTTGGAAGGAAGACACAAAACTGTCCTTGTTCTCAGCTGACATGATAGTTTATGTAGAAAATCCATAATAATCAACAAAACCTCCTGAAACTAATAAGTGATCATAGCAAGGTTGCAGAATACAAGGTTAATACACAAAAGTTAATTGTTTTCTTACATATCAACATTGAACAAGTGGAATTTGAGAATAAAAAACATGATACCATCTACATTAGCTCTCCCAAAGTGAAATGCTGAGGTATAAATCTAACAAAATATGTTCAAGATCTGGATGAGGAAAATTATAAATCTATGATAAAATAAATAAAAGAACTAAATGGATAAATAGTCTACATTCATGGATAGGAAGAATCAATATTGTCAGTTCTTTCCAAATTGACCTGTGGATTCAATGAATTCCCAATCAAAATTCCAGCAAGTTGTTTTATTGATATTGACAAGCTGATTCTAAAGTTTATATAGAGAGACAAAAGATCAGAATAGCCAACATAATATTCAAGGAGAAAAACAAATTTAGAGGACTGATGCTATCTGACTTCCAGACTTATTAAGCTACAGTAATCAAGACAGTGTAGTATTGGCAGACTGGATGAATAGATCAACAGAAGAGAACAGAGAGCCCATAAATAAACCCCTATAAATAAACTGTCAACTGATCTTTGACAAAAAAAAGCAAAAGAAATACAATGGAATGGTGGTCTTTTCAGCAAATTATTCTGTAACAACTAGATATCCACATGCAAATAAATGAAACTAGACACAGATCTTATCCTCTTTACAAAAATTACCTCAAAATGGATCATAGACAAAAAAGTAAAATATAAAACTCCTGGAAGATAACAGGAGAAAATCTAGATGACCTTGTGTATAGTGATGTCTTCCAAATACAAGACTGAAGTATGATCCATGAAAGAAATAATTGACAAGCTAGACTTCATGAAAATGGAAAATTTCAGCTCTGCTAAAGACAATCAAGAGAATTAGAAGACAGGCATGGTTTGCAAGCTCCTTGTGAGCTTCCCCAGTGTAATCTGAAACTGGCTCTTGTACTCAGAGAGCAGGGAGAGATGGAAGAAAAAGGCAGACCATTCCAGATAGGCAGGTGGCAGGTGTAATAAGCAAGGGATCTTACATAAAAAGCTTATTTACTTTGGACTGATGCAACATGAGGAGATCTCTCAACCTACCTGCCGAATCCTAAAAGTGTCTATAGAGGACTTAACTGGTTTCAGTCACGTCTACTGTCCAGGTGGTCACATCACTGTCTCAAGGATGTGCCCTTGGAGTAGCTTCTGGGAGTGGGGAATGCAAGCAGAACCCACATTCTAAAGATAAGGAAGGAGGTGAGGAACCTCCAATTGCCTGGATTCAGCTCACGAGTCAACTGATGGTCACATCCTCTCCGAGACCTCCCTCAACACTCCTTGTGACCAGCTCTTGCAATCTCACATGCCCCTCCTGTAAGGGGTTTCACTGACCAGTCAGCAAGGGGTTTACTAGCATGGAGGTGGTTTCTTTGGTGGCTATCTGATCTGGCTGCATTGGAGGCAGATGCTACAGCAACAATATAGGCATATCCAAGATGAACACAATGTTTTAAAAATCAGCAACAACTTTTTCTACTAAATGCTCCATGATCCCAACCTGATTTGTTAGGTCCCTTAGGCCAAAGAGGAGAGGAGGATCATTCAGGCTGTTTACTTGTGTCCTCAGGTGATTTAGTGAAGATGATACATTAACAGATTCATCAGGTATGAACACTACATCCTGTTTGGATAATGGCATAGGTGCCTCCTTGTGAGACAGTAGTAACATCCAAGGCCATCCTATTTTGGAGGACAGATTGTTTTTACTAGAGACATTTCAGTGTTCAGTAAGGACAGGTTTTGTTGGATATTATTCAAGGTTTGCTGAGTGAATTTATTAAGTGCTGTAAATTCCACCAGGTCAATGGAGGGAACAAAGATTATACTGCTGGAAAATGGAACATGCTCACCTGACATTGGGGATAGGGAGGTTGGCATTTGTATGAACTTGACTTGATTGAACATACCATATGTTGGCAGGTGTGAGGAGATTAACTGGGGGCAGAATATGCCAGACAAGGACCCCCACCTTCTTCCCATGGTGTATGTTCCATTCCAGGGAATTTCACAGGTCCAGCTTGCAGCAAGATAACAGAATCTTAATGGAGACTGAGTACATACCCATCACTGAGGGAGATAAAATAATTCACCCATCCTGGCAGGATGTACCCTTGCAAATCCAGTAGATAACACCTGTCCCAGGCATGATGAGCTTGGTGTTCTCACCAGCATAGCACATTGATCCATGGTGAGAGTCAGTGCAATGGCTGTTTCCCATGAATTCTATACCTTTATGGTTTTGGATGCCTTGACAGGGGTCCTCAGATTGCCATATGGGACCATAGGCCCTACTAGTTAATCATTCAAATGTATTAAAGCCGGGATCAATACTTTAATCCACATGGTCAAGGTGATTTACCTGTTAGTAATTTAATTGCTGCTTTAATATTCTATTTTCCTTGTCTACCAATCCTGCAGTTTACAGATTATAAGGAAGATGGAATCTCCATTCAATGGCATTTCTTTTGCTCAGTCTTGCACAACTCAGTCACTGTCTAGTAGATGATACTCTCCATACATCCTACGCAGCTTTTCTAGTCCCCTGTTGGTGGCATCCTGGTTTGCAGGGTGACGGGAAAGTGTGGGTGAGGCCAGATCCACCGTCCCCACAAACAAAGGCATTTTTAGAACCCGCAGTCACAGGGCAGGGGCCAATGTAATTGATTTGCCAATCCTTCACTGGCTGGGAACCCCAGCAGACAGCCCCAGACTACTGTGCTGTTGCCTTGGTATGTTTAGAACACACAGGACATGCTCTAACTGCATTAACCAAGTCTCTGTATTTCAACGGGAGCCCTGTATGCTTGACAATATTCCACCCCATTTGGACACTGTTGTGGCCACTCTTTCCAGGGGCCTAATCTGCTGTGTTTACTGAAGGGTCAGTTCCCAGGGCTCATACCTAACCATGGACATCGGCTTCCTGATTGCCAGGGGGTGTCAGAGCCTTTGGAGCTGGGACGTGAGAACAGGGTGAGTGGCCTCTGGATCTTGCAAGTGGACCCAAATGTCCCCACATACAACCTGATTCGACAGGGCTTATTCATAATCATCCAGCCCTTGGTTTCCCCTTGTCCAAGCCACAGGCTAAATCCCTTTAGAACTGACCACCCATCAGTGCAAAAGGTTAATGGCCAGGACTCATGAATGGTCGCCACCCACTGGCTGCTGTGTGAGAGGCTCTACCTTGAGAAGCTCTGTGTTCCTGCTAGGAGGTGCTGCTGTATGGGACTATATCAATGAGAACAAAATCCCATGGAAACTTTTTCCTTCTGTTGTCTTTGCCACATATCTTCCAGAGACACAGACACATCTAACTCAAATGGTAGCCCTGCTTGGGACATGCTCAGGGCTTTAATCTGCTTTTACCTTTTCAAAGGCTGTTTGCTGCTCTGATTCCCAGACCCCTATGTGCCCTTTCTTGACTAGGCAGTGTAAGGGATGGAAGCACTGCACCAGGCGGGAAATTAAAGTCCTCCAATCCTCAAACCTTTACGAAAGCTTGCAGCTCTTTCACACTCTTGGGGGTTGGATGAGCTTGCACCTTATCAATCACAGCTTCTGGGACAACATGTGTCTTACAGACCAAACTACTCCCCAAACCTTATGGCAGTGTCTGGGCCTTGACTTCTCTGTGGGGTTACCCACCTCCTCCCTCACAGATGTCCAGAAAAGCCACAGGGTGTCCTCCAGCAGAGGCAAGTCCCCACACATTACCACACTGTCAGTGTGATGTGCCCATTTGATGTGGGGAAGGACAGGGAGAGGCCTCGGGCTGCCACCCCGTGACCCATGGGGACTGTGCAGGGGGCCCTGGGGAAGCTCTTGAAAGGCCCATTGTGCCCCTCCCACAGGAAGGCAAACTGACTGTGACTCAGCCCAGGTTTTACTGGAAAGGCATCTGCTAAGGCCGGCACATCGTGGTACACTCCTAGGATGACGGCCAAGGGATCTGCGACCAAGGCGATGCTGGGCACAGCCGCGTGGATGAGGCACCACCCTGTTCAGTTCCTGGTGGGTCACCATCATCCACCATGAGCCTCTGGCTCTTCTGCCTGCCATACTGGGCTGCTGAAAAGGGAAGGGCGGTCAGTGCCCATGCAGTGCAGTCCTTGGAAGGGTTCTCCTGCGTCCTTATGTCTGCAGGTGATTTATTTTGCTTGACAGTTATGCTGTTCTTAGCAGGGCAGGCTTACTGGTTCCCAGTCAGCCTTTCCCCTCTGCGCTTGTTTGATTACTGTAACCCGGAGGCAGAATCCACTGATGGGTTTGCAGAGCTTGACCTTATAGGATATCAGTGCCCAATACGTTCCCTGGCATTGGGGAGATAAAGCCTCATGTTCTCAGGAGAGAACTCCAATTTGCAGTGTCAAAGGGGCCTTACTGATTGTAACTGTTTGTCCCCATAACCAAAGATGGTGTTCAGGGGACCAGAAAACTTCTGAGGGTTACTGTGTATTGCAGTACTTGTGGCTCCAGTAATCACCAGAGCCGCCAGCTTTTGCTTACTTCTGGGGACCAGTGAACAGTGAGCTCCTGTGGCCGTCCCTGGAGGCAATCTAGGCCTGCTTCCTAAACCGAGGAGTGGGAGCACCCTCCCGAAAAGGACTGTACCTCTGGGGCATCTGCGGGAGCTGGCAGGGCCTCAGGGATGGTGGGGCAGGAGGGGCAGGTTGAGTGCCCCTCAGGTTATGAGGCTTATCACAGGCTGACCAACACAGCACTTGGGTGTTGGCCTGTTTATGTGGGGTCCCTGCAGCAATGAGATCAAACCACAGTTGCTTCTGGACTATTTTTATCTGACCCTGTTCAGCCGATTGGGACAGCCTTTTGGCTTTGTGAGTTCCCTCTGGCCCAGGTCGTTCCCATCTCCTCTGTCCATTCCTGGGATTTGTCAGATTTTCCCCAGATCAGCAATGGATTGCCCAACATCATAAATATCTTGTCCCATGACTGTGATCAGCATGGGTGTCAGTGTCCCATACCAGGTGCTGGGGTGGACTGAGAATCTGAGCTTTCCTTCCTGTAGTGAACGTGGCCCCATCTGGGCCTTCAGAGGCAGGGTGTAGGGTGCCCATCGCATTTCCATTCCCTAAGTACTTGCTGCACTTTCCCTATAGGTCCTGAGGGTCCCACAGGCCCAGGGAGGCCCCCTCACTGGCCAGGTCTACCTGAAGGCTAGAATACCTGCAGGCTAGAATACCTGCAGGCTCGAACCCCCCAGTGCCATGCAGGCACTCCCAGTGGACCAGGTGTGTAGTGATGCTCATTTCCTGCCTCCTGCCACGTCAGAGAACCACTGAACCCATAGCTGACCTGACCTCGCCTGGACACTCCCCTGGCCTTGTGCTAGAACGTGGCTGCTATACCATCGAGCCCAGCAGGCACGTATTCACTCATCCAGGCACTTCCTGACGGGAGCTTCCCCCTGGCTGGGCCGCCACTGGGCTTTTCTTTCCTGTGTGAGGGGTCACGGCACAGGGTTTTTGATGGTTTTACTGTCAATCACAATAGCCTCCTGTTCACTCTCGTCTCTTTGCCATAATGTGCTATTTGTGGTTCCTCAAACAAGCCCATTACAACAGCCAGAATCTTTGAGATGGCCCCATACTCACATCACAGTCCACAGGGATATGACATACGAGCCACCTCTCCCCCACAGAGAGGTTGCTGGCTGATGCAGGTTTTCCCCCAAGGATACCTATTTACCAAGGCCCATGTCTTCAGTCTCCTGCTTGCCTTGCCACCTGTTGGTGAAAAGCTGCTAGAGAGCTTCCCAAGTATAATCTGAACATGGCCCCCATATGCAGAGAGCAGGAAAAGACTGAGGAAAGAGGCAGTCTCCTGATAAGTAGGTGGCAGGTGTAACAAACAAGGGACCTTACATATAAGGCTTGTCTCCAGTAGCCACAAGACAAGGAGATATACACACCCACCTGCCAGAATCTTAGAAGATTCAATAGAAGCCTGAATTGGGTTCAGTCACATGTACCATCTGGATGGTCTCAACACCACATCACTATCTCAGGGGTAAGTGTTTGGTACAGCTTCTAGTGTGGGGAATGCCAGAAGCATGAGCATTCCAAGGACGGGTGGTGGTGATGAAGAGCCTCATTTTCCCAGGTCCAAATCATGGGTCACCTGGTGGTCATGTCTTCTAAATGATGTGTCCAACAAAACCACAGAATGGGATAAAATATTTGCACAGAATACATCTGACAAAGGACTAAAACCTACAGGAACTCTTAAAACTCAACGAACAGTAAGAAAACAATCCAATTAAAAGATGGGCCAAAGATCTTAACAGAAACCTCACCAAAGAACACAGATGACAAAGAAGATACACAGATGGAAAATGCAGGCTAAGACAATAATGGCATACTGCTACACACCTATGGGGTGGCTGAATTCTCTAGCACTGACAGCATCAAATGTTAGCAAGGATGTGGAGAATGGAATGCTCTTATTTTCTGGTGGAATGCAAAATAGTACAGACACTTGGGAAGAAAGTCTGTCAGCTTATTACAAAACCATACATACTTTTACCATACAGTCTAGCATTCACTCTTTTTGTTAGAAGAAGGAGCTGAAAATATATGCCACACACCTACCTGCACAAGAATGTTCTTGTATGTATGACTTTATTCTTAATTGCTGAAACTTGGAAGCAACCAAGGTATTCTCCAGTGGGTGAATGGATAAATAAGCCATGGTACATCCAGAGAATGCAATACAATCAGCAATAAAAAAAGAAGTGAGATCTCAAGCTATGAAGAGGCATGCACAAAGTTAGTAGTTGCTGTTGTGGGGAAGATGAATAGGCAGAAAACAGAAATTTTAAGGGCATTGAAAATGCTCTCTATGGTATTATAATGATGAATGTATTTCATTATATATTTTTCCTAACCATACAATGTTCAAGTCCAAGAGTATGGACTTACGTAAACTACAGACTTTGGGTGATTCTGATATGTCCATGTAGTTCATCCTTGGTTAAAAATGTACCATTCTGGTGAGTGATGTTGATAATGGGGGAAGCTATGAATGTGCAGGCCAGGGTTTATATAGAA
Organism: Smutsia gigantea; assembly: GCA_032199065.1. Lineage (NCBI taxonomy): Eukaryota > Metazoa > Chordata > Mammalia > Pholidota > Manidae > Smutsia > Smutsia gigantea. The sequence continues at coordinate 36,888 of JAVSCE010002067.1, forward strand.
AATATTTGTGCCTACCTGTCAATTTTGTTGTATACCTAAAACTGCTCTAAAAAAAAATCTTAAAAAAAGAAAAAACAATGGGAAAGTTTTGAAGGATTTAAAGTAGGAGGTATGTCTATCTGGGTATTAAAAATTAGTTATTCAGTGTAAAAGACAACTTGGAGGTGTCAGTATTGGCTATTACTGGTAAGCAGATGAGACCATCTTGGTGTACAATTCAGTACCATCAGTGGTGATAGAAAGAGTAGACAGATTCTGGCAGTATTTAAGGAGGTGTAATCAACCGGCCCTGGGAATGATTGCGTACGTGGGAGTCAGCATATGGAATGTCAAGGATGACTCCCAAGTTGTCTGCTTGCCATGTGAGATGTTTGATGGTACTAGTCACTTAGAATGAAAACATGTGGCATAAAGAGCTAAGATTTCAGTTTTAGACAACTGTTAGATACCCAGTAAGTGAGCTGAAATGGGGATAGAATATCTATATCCATAGATCTATATCTATCTACATCTGTATATCTATATCTATATCTATTTGCAATCAATTATCATTTTTCACAGATTCCATATTTGTAAAGTTACCTGTTCACTAAAACTTACTCATAAACCCCAAATCAATAACCTTAGTACTTCCATGGTGATTCACAGGTGTGCACAAAGTGGCATAATATTTGTGTTATTTCATGCTCATATCTTCAGCTGAAGTTGAAGAAGTCAGTGCTCTGCCTTCTTGTTTTAGCCCTCACACTGTAACAATTGTCCTTTCGTGTTTTATTTAGTTCCACGTTTTCACATTTTTGTGCTATTTGGGAAGGTTTTGATATTCAGCTTAACAATAACCCACAACCCTCGGACCAACTGAAGGTTTTGATATTCAAAATGGCCCCATGTGTAGTACTGAAGTGCTTTCTGGTGTTCCCAAGAGCAAGAAGGCTGTGATGTGCCTTCAGGGGAAAACACATGTGCTGAATAAGCTTCTTTCAGGCATGAATCACAGGGCTTTTGGCTGTGAGTTCAATGTTAATGAATAAGCAGTATATATTAAAGGTGCTTTTAAATGGAAACATATTTTTAAAAGGATTTTTTAAGTTTTTTTTTGTATTGATTAGTTGATAAAATGTAACCAGAGGCTCACCAAAACCTAACCCTGTATTTCTCCCAGGAACAATGATTCAGTATGCACTAATTCAGTGTTCATGGTCACTTTATAGAACAGAATCACTGTGAATAATGAGAAATGACTGTGTATATTCACCAACAAATCCATGTGTGCAGATTTGTTGGGGGGGGCGTGTATTACATTACACCGTGAGTGGAGAAGTGGGGGACCAGGATGGATCTGGAGAATTTGAAAATGTGAAGGTCTGGTAGAGGATGCACATGCTGAGCATTTGGGGACAAACTCAATATCTACCTCATTTCTTTGTAAATAAAGATTCAAAATAAATCTTTGAGTAGTCAAATTTTTCAAAGTTTTATATAAAATCCATTGTTGGTCAAGTTCTAGGTAAATGGATGAATTGCTGGTGTTATAAAATGTCCCAGCTCTTTCAGATAACAGCATATCAACACTTCCAAAGTCAAAGAAATATGTGTCATTCACTTTTTCCCTATAAACTACTGAAGGGACTTTATCTCAAGATATTTTTTCAGTAGGTCAAAAACAAAGAACTAAACTTATAATATCAGAGAAACCTCTGCATAATTTTGACAATCTCTTTGTTTAAAGTTTATGTGTTAATTTCAATACAAAAGTAAGAATATTATAAAAATACCAATTGTATATTTTATATACCTTAAAAGACATATCAATATAATTAACATATATTAAAACTAATAATTTACTATTATTTCATTTGGAAATTATTTTAATATTATATCTCATATGACAAGAATTTTCTGATACTTTCTAGTATATGAGTTCATTTTGGTTTTGATGGCCCTGCACAATTCCAATTTTGCATAAATTGATAATATTATTGCATTGACCCTATAGAATATTTTAAAACTTGCATTATGCAAAATATCAAAAATATACAAATTAGAAAATAATAAGAATTTAGAAACCATTTTCAGGCATTTGACCATCCAGGTATGTGATTTTACATTCATACATCTATTTAATGACTGAAAAGTGAGAGAAAGTAAACTGCAAACAAATCCAGTCTTTCATCACAACAAGAAGCCTATTGTAGTTTCTCCTAGTCTAGATATGCTGATTGTATATCTGTGGTTTTATTTAAATATTCACCTGTCTTATCTGCGAATTGGTAGCTGGGGATGTTAAGGGGCAGGACGTTCTATATGCCCTTCTACATGTGCACTATTACCCCTAACACTTTTCACTGGCCAGGTTGCCAAAACCAATCTCTGTGCCATGGGTTAAAATAGTTTTCTGCCTTTACCCTCCGTGAATACTTTCATTCTTTCTTATAAGCCATTTTTCTTACACATATTCAACTGGCCCAGCACTTTCAGTATCCCCCAAGGTCATTATATTTATGACTCATGCACAATTCATGTGAGTCTTGACATAAATTACACCGGAAATACACAGAGATGATGTAAGACAAATGAACAGAAAGAAGTAACATGAGCCTGGAGTCATGGGAGTTAAATTAAGAACCATAGCTACGCAGTTTTCTTAACCATGGGAAATGTTTAGGTTTCCCTGGATTGGCTGAGATGTGGTTTGACTTAAAGCACAGAACCGAGAAACTCTATAGTTTCAGAAAGAGGAGATGGATCTATAATTTTTTCATTCTGTACCATAATGTATTTGTGAACTGTATCACTACCAAGTTATTTCAAGACCAATCACTAGACATTGTTTTCTTCCTAAACTGCTTGCTGGTTTTAAGATTCATTCAATATTTTTTAAACATATCATCCCTCACTTATATTTTACATTATTTCAATAATTTTTTTTCTGAGTTTTATGTCCCTTCAATGTACATTTAATTATACCTGATATATATTAGGTTCTAATATCTGGCAAGATATTTCTCCATTATTATTCTTCTTATTTCAGAATATATTAAATTGACTTACTCATTTATTTGATTAATTAATTTTAGAATCATGTCAGGTTTCATAAAATATCTCATTAAGCTTTTAATTGGAAATACACTCGATTTATAACTTAACTTGGAAAGGGTTGTCACATCTTCATCTTCTTTTGAATTATAATTAGACAGTCATAGATTTTCATGCCTGCAAGAGCCTATAAGAGGTTCCTCATTCCTTCTTAATGCCTGAATCTTAGTCAGGCTCATGCCCAGATGGTGCTTTATGACAGTGTAGCAAGTGTTTTTGTTGCATTGTTTCTTTATTTGTTTTTTTTATATAATTTATTTTGGTATCATTAATCTACAATTACATGTGCAATATTATGGTTATTAAACTACCGCCCTCATCAGGTCACCCCCACCAACCCCATTACAGTCACTGTCCATCAGCGTAGTGAGATGCTATAGAATCACTACTTGTCTTCTCTGAGTTGTACAGCCCTACCTGTGCTCCCCCAACATTACATCTGCTAATCGTAATGCCCCTTTTTCCCCCTTAACCCTCCCTTCCCACCCCTCTTCCCCAGTCCCTTTCCCTTTGGTAACGATTAGTCCGTTAGTCCGTTCTTAGGTTCTGTGAGTCTGCAGCTGTTTTGTTCCTTCAGTTTTTTTCTTAGTTCTTATACCCCACATATGAGTGAAATCATTTGATACTTGTCTTTTTCGGCTTGGCTTATTTCACTGAGCATAATACCCTCTAGCTCCATCCATGTTGTTGCAAATGGTAGGATTTGTTTTCTTCTTATGGCTGAATAATATTCCATTGTGTATATGTACCACTTCTTCTTTTTCCATTCATCTACTGATAGACACTTAGGTTGCTTCCATTTCTTGGTTATTGTAAATAGTGCTGCGATAAACATAGGGGTGCATATGTCTTTTCAAACTGGGCTGCTGCATTCTTAGGGTAAATTCCTAGGAGTGGAATTCTTGGGTCAAACGGTATTTCTATTTTGAGTTTTTTGAGGAACTTCCATACTGCTTTCCACAATGGTTGAACTAATTTGCATTCCCACCAGCAGTGGAGGAGGGCTCCCCTTTCTCCACATCCTCACCAACATTTGTTGTTGTTTGTGTTTTGGATGTTGGCCATCCTCACTGGTGTAAGGTGATATCTCATTGTGGTTTTAATCTGCATTTCTCTGATGATTAGCGATGTGCAGCATCTTTTCATGTGCCTGTTGGCCACCTGAATTTCTTCTTTAGAGAAGTGTCTATTCATGCCCTCTGCCCATTTCTTAATTGGATTATTTGCTTTTGGTTGGTTAAGGTGCATGAGTTCTTTATATATTTAGGGTGTAAACCCCTTATCGGATACATCATTTATGAATATATTCTCCCATACTGTAGGATGTCTTTTTGTTCTACTGATGATGTCCTTTGCTGTACAGAAGCTTTTCAGCTTGATATAGTCCCACCTGTTCATTTTTGCTTTTGTTTCCCCTGCCCGAGGAGATATGTTCATGAAGAAGTCGCTCATGTTTATGTCCAAGAGATTTTGCTTAAGTTTTTTTTCTAAGAGTTTTACGGTTTCATGACTTACATTCAGGTCTTTGATCCACCTTGAGGTTACCTTTGTGTATGGGGTTAGACAGTAGTCCAGTTTCATTCTCTTACATGTAGCTGTCCAGTTTTGCCAACACCAGCTGCTGAAGAGGCTGTCATCTCCCCACTGTATAGCCAAGACTCCTTTATCAAATATTGATTGACTGTATATGTTTGAGTTAATGTTTGGGTTTTCTATTCTGTTCCACTGGTCTGTGGGTCTGTTTTTGTGCCAATACCAAATTGTCTTGATTACTGTGGCTTTGTAGTAGAGTTTGAAGTCAGGGAGCATAATTCCCCATTTTATTTCTCCTTCTCAGGATTGCTTTGGCTATTCAGGGTCTTTTTTAGTTCCATATGAATTTTAGAATTATTTGTTCAAGTTCATTGAAGAAAGCTGTTGGTAGTTTGATAGGGATTGCATTGAATCTGTAGATTGCTTTAGGTAGTATAGCCATTTTGACAATATTTGTTATTCCTAGCCAAGAGCATGGGATGCATTTTCATTTGTTAGTGTCCTCTTTAATTTCTCTTAGGAGTGTCTTGTAGTTTTTAGAGTACAGGTCTTTCACTTCCTTCGTTAGGTTTATTCCTAGGTAGTTTATTTTTTTTTATGCAATTGTGAATGGAATTGTTTTTCTGATTTCTCTTTCTGTTAGTTCATCGTTAGTGTATAGGAAAGCAACAGATTTCTGTGTGTTAATTTTGTATCCTGCAACTTTGCTGAATTCAGATATTAATTCTAGTAGTTTTGGAGTGGAGTCTTTAGGGTTTTTTATGTACAGTATCATGTCCTCTGCAAATAGTGACAATTTGACTTCTTCTTTACCAATCTGGATGGCTCGTCTGTCTTTCTTTTGCCTGATTGCTGTGGCTAGGACCTCCAGTACTATGTTGAATAACAGTGGAGAGAGTGGGCATCCCTGTCTTGTTCCCGATCTTAGGTGAAAAACTTTCAGCATCCCGCTGTTAAGTATGATGTTAGCTGTGGGTTTGTCATATATGGCCTTTATGATGTTGAGGTAGTTGCTGTCTACACCCATTTTGTTGAGAGTTTTAATCATGAATTGATGCTGAATTTTGTCAAATGCTTTTTCAGCATCTATGGAGATGATCATGTGGTTTTTGTTCTTCCTTTTGTTGATGTGGTGGATGATGTTGATGGATTTTTGAATGTTGTACCATCCTTGCATCCCTGGGATGAATCCTTCTTGATCATGGTGTATGATCCTCTTGATGTAGTTTTGAATTCGGTTTGCTAATATTTTGTTGAGTATTTTTGCATCTACGTACATCAGGGATATTGGTCTGTAATTTTCTTTTTTGGTGAGGTCTTTGCCAGGTTTTGGTGTTAGAGTGATGCTGGCTTCATAGAATGAGTTTGGAAGTATTCCCTCCTCTTCTATTTTTTGGAAAACTTTAAGGAGAATGGGTGTTATTTCTTCTCTATATGTCTGGTAGAATTCAGAGGTGAATCCATCTGGTCCAGGGGTTTTGTTCTTGGGTAGTTTTTTGATTACCGATTCAATTTCATTGCTGGTGATTGTTCTGTTTAATTTTTCTGTTTCTTGCTTGGTCAGTCTTGGAAGGTTGTATTTTTCTAAGAAGTTTCCATTTCTTCGATGTTTTCCAGCTTGTTAGCATATAGATTCTCATAATAGTCTCTTATAATTTTTTTGTATTTCTGTGGGGTGCGTCATTATTTTTCCTTTCTCATTTCTGATTCAGTTTATGTGTGCAGATTCTCTTTTTCTCTAAATGAGTCTGGCTAGAGGTGTATCTATTTTGTTTATTTTTTCAAATTACCAGCTCTTGGTTTTATTGATTTTTCTATTGTTTTATTCTTCTCAATTTTATTTATTTCTTCTCTGATCTTTATTATGTCCCTCCTTCTGGTGACTTTGGGCCTCATTTGTTCTTCTTTTTCCAATTTCAGTAATTGTGTCTTTAGAGTCTTCATTTGGGAACGTCTTCCTTCTTTAAATAGGCCTGGGTTGCAGTATACTTTCCGCCTAGAACTGCCTTTGCTGTGTCCCACAGAATTTGAGGATTTGTGTTGTTGTTATTAGTCTCCATATATTCTTTGATTTCTGTTTTGATTTGGTTGTTAACCCATTGATTAATGAGGAGAATGTTGTTAAGTCTCCATGTTTCTTTCTGAAATTTATTTCTAGTTTTATACCTTTGTCATCTGAGAAGTTGGTTGGTAGGATTTCAGTATTTTTGAAATTACTGAGGTTCTCTTTGTGGCCTAGTATGTGGTCTATTCTGGAAAATGTTCCATGTGCACTTGAGAAGAATGTGTATCCTGTTGCTTTTGGGTGCAGAGTTCTGTAGATGTCTGTTATGTCCATCTGTTTAGTGTGTTGTTCAGTGCCTCTGTGTCTTTACTTATTGTCTGTCTGGTTGATCTGTCCTTTGGAGTGAGTGATGTAGTGAAGTTTCCTAAAATGAATGCATTGCTGTCTATTTCCTCCTTTAATTCTGTTAGTATTTGTTTCACATATGCTGGTGCTCCTGTTTTGGGTGTATATATATATATAATGGTTATATCCTCTTGTTGGACTGACCCCTTTATCATTATGTAATGGCCTTCTTTATCTCTTGCTACTTTCTTCGCTTTGAAGTCTATTTTGTCTGATACAAGTACTGCAACACCTGCTTTTTTCTCTTTGTTGTTTGCATGAAATATCTTTTTCCATCCCCTCACTTTTAGTCTGTGTGTATCTTTGGGTTTGAGGTGAGTCTCTTGTAAGCAGCATATAGATGGGTCTTGCTTTTTTATCCATTCTGTTACTCTGTGTCTTTTGATTGGTGCATTCAGTCCATTTACATTTAATGTGATTATCAATTGATATGTACTTATTGCCATTGCTGGCTTTAGATTTGTGGTTACCAAAGTTCAAGGGTTGCTTCTTTACTATATAACAGTCTAACTTAACTTCTTGTGAAGTTATTGCAATCACCATCTGATGTTTCTTTATTTCTCTCCCTTCTTATTCTTCCTCCTCCCTTCTTTATATACTAGGTGTTTTATTCTTTGCTTTTAGTTAGTATTTGGATGGTCTTCTTTCTTTGCTATGATTTTATTTTCTCTGGTGATATCTTTTTAGCCTTAGGGGTGGTTCCCTCTATAGCAGTCTGTTAAGATATCCTATAGTGGTGGTTTATGAGACGCAAACTCTTTCAACTTTCGCTTGTGTGGAAATTGTTTAATCCCTCCGTCATATTTAAATGATAATTGTGCTGGATACAGTATTCTTGGTTCGAGGCCCTTCTGTTTCTTTACGTTAAATATATCATGCTATTCTCTTCTGGCCTGTAAGTTTTCTGTTGAGAAGTCTGATGATAGTCTGATGGGTTTTCCTTTGTAGGTGATCTTTTTTCTCTCTCTAGCTTAATACAGTGTCTTTATCTTTGATCTTTGCCATTTTAATTATTATGTGTCTTGGTGTTGTCTTTCTTGGGTCCCTTGTGTTGGGAGATCTGTGGGCTTCCGTCGAGTGCGAGACTATTTTCTTCCCCAACATTGGGAAGTTTTCAGCAATTATTTCTTCAAAGATACTTTCTATCCATTTTTCTCTTTCTTCTTCCTCTGGTACTCCTATAATGCAAATATTTTTCTGTTTGCATTAGTCACACAGTTCTCTTAATATTCTTTCATTCCTAGAGATCCTTTATCTCTGTCTGCCTCAGCTTCTCTGTATTCCTGTTCTCTGATTTCTATTCCATTCACAGTCTCTTGCATCTCATCCAGTCTTCTGTTAATCCCGTTGATCTCTTGTCTGATTTCTGCCTTGTCTTTCCTCACTTCCCTCACTTCCTCCCTCAGCTCTCGCACATTTCTCTGTAGATCCATCAGTATGGTTATGACTTTTATTCTGAATTATTTTTCAGGAAGATTGTGCATTTCCATTCCTTCAGGCCCCCCCTCTGGGGTTGTCTGGTTGATCTTAGTCTGGACCATATTCCTTTGTCTTTTCATGGCTATAGAAGTGGTCGCTGGTAGTTGCCACGTATGTCAGCTGGGCTCTTTAAGACTTTAAAAGAAAAAAAGAAAGAAAGAAGAAAAAAGAAAAGAAAGAAAAGAAAAGAAAAAAGAAAGAGAAGAAAAAACAAAAAACCAAACAGAAAAAAACAAAAAAACCCCAACAACAACAAAAAGGAAAAACGCCCTCCAGGAGTAGATTCTGTGGGCTGCTGTAGGTGGCGCTGTTGCTGCACTATTCTGCAGCCACGGCCGGGCTGCTCCGCTGGGCCCTTTATAGCTCTGGCCAGGGTGGGAACGAATGGGAGGCTGTTGATCTCTGTGGGACGTCAAAGTGCGGCCACCCTTTCCCAGTCTCCAGCTAAGGGGTCCGAAACTCCCCAGGCCTCCCAGCCTGCTGGGCTGAGTGTGCCGGGGCGATCCAGTTCCTCCACTTGGCTCCTGTCTCTTTAAGACCACTGAAAAATGCATGTGCTTTTCTTTTTTTTTTTCTTCCCGGGAGCTGGGTGCAAGGACCCGGGTGCATTCTCCACTCAGATCCTGCTCCTCTGTCTCTCCAATCTCCGCTACACCGCGTGATGTGTGTCAGTGCTTCGGGCGCAGATTACCGGGGCTGGTTATTTCGCCGGGTACTTCCACTCCCTCCCAGCTCTGAATCGTCTCCTCCTGCTGGTGCGCTGGGGTGGGGGCGTGCTTGGCTCCCACCAGGTCGCTGCTCCATTTCTTACCCACCTAGCGGGGTGCCGAGTCCTCTCAGGTGTAGCTGCAGGTATGTGCTGTCCTGTATCTTCTGGTCTCTTTTTAGGAATAGTTGTACTTGTTGTATTTTCATAAATACATATGGTTTTGGGAGGAGATTTCCTCTGCCCTGCTCACGCTGCCATCTTTCCAGAAGTCTTGTCTTTATTTGTTTTTGATGATGTTTCTCAAGTGAAGAAACATATTGGGAGCCCTGAGAAGGAGCAAGGAGGAGGAGGCAAGAGGATGGGTCTTTGAGTTGAGTGAAAAATAAATCAAAGTCTTAGTTTACAAAATCTTGTAAAAATGTGGGATTGTAAAATAAGTAATGAGCATGGAAAGTTTTGAAAATCTCGGCACAGCTGAATTTCAAAGTTCTAATTCATTATAAATTAGATTTGTCTCTCAGCTTTACAATTCTGTGTCAATTTTCACACAGTTCTGCTGGCCACTGTAGACCTAAAACCACCTCCAGACACGGGAATCTAGTGGTGTTCTGGATTGGATCCTGGAAAAAATAAAAAGAGTATGAAAGAAATTTGGCAAAATTCAAATGTGTGGAATTCAATTAAGAATTGTATATCAATGTTAATTTCTTAATTTTAGTAAATATACCATGGTAATTACAGAAAGTGTAAGGTAATGAGGATAATGGGAGATACTGAATGAGGGGTCTATAGAAACTCTGTATATTATCTTTACATTTTTGTAAGTCTAAAATTATTCCAAAATAAATAATTATTTAAAATAAGGATGAGGACATATGAGAAAACTTCATGCCAATAAACTTCACAATTTAAAAAAAAAAGGAAGCCACATAAAGTCACGTTATGAGTATCCATATTTTACTTTTGTTCTTTGATTTCTATACTTACAAATTCATTATCATCATGGAGTTGCTTATCCAGAGAATCACCTTTAAAAATTCAATTGCATTTTAGTAAAAATATGTTATAAGGTATTGCATTAATTTAAAATTTTTTCACAGATTGTAGTAAATTACTAAAATCCTACAGAAAAAAAAAGTACTTTTATTTCAGTCTCAGACATTTCATTACAGCTATGCTTCTGTAATAAACCTCTTGGGGTGTGGGATCTAAGAATCTTCAGGCTCAGCATAGGAAAACTTCCATGTATATGCAAGAGTTGTGAAAGATAATATCAAAGCTAGAAAACAGATCACTTTTCCAATTCACTTACTCCTTTGGCACAAAGTTATCAAGTGCCCTAGTGTATGTGAGGCTGTGTTCTAGGAGATGGGTGGATTAGCAAGCCAAGCCCTCACCCTTATGGAGCTTACATTTCAATGGCAGGAGAGAAAGTGAATAAGCAAACTACCTATCATACAATTTCAAACTCTGATTCATGTTATTCAAGCAGGATAAGGACAGGGGGGGCTTAGATCTCTGTGACCAGGTGTATGGTATCCTGCCATCTGCTTTCAATCTGCATGAGAATATCCAGTTTATGCAAACATTAACAGGTAGCTAAACCAGCTTTAAGAATTTGTGTACAGTGAAAACCAAAGGTAAATTATTATTCACCTTTGGCAGAAAGCACCAGTTGGAAGCCAGAGCAGAGAATTCTTTGGAACCTACCCTCAGAACTGAGCTCAGGAGATGCTGAACAATGTAACAAGACAGAAATAAATTCGTGGAGCTGGGCAGAGTGCAGGCTCCACATTGACCATATGCCTCTAACTCTATTTAAATATTTGTCTGTTTGGACAACTGCCTTGTAAAGTTCACAGCTTACACATAGCTCTGCAGGAACCTTGGCCAGTGTCTGCAAATTTCAGACACCGGTCACAAATAGGAATTGAAACAAAGGACTCCCCCTGGGCATTGCAGATCGTGCGAAAACACATGGTCAGAGCTACGTCCATGGCTTTGGGACAAAAGTGGTTGGCTACGAAACAGCCGTGTCCACAGCGGTCTCTCATTTGGAGGCACTTTTATTTTCCATTTAAATAAATGTTGATCTCCTCTTTGTATTTTAGCTTTAACTAATCTGTTCTAGCAATTTATATCATCTCCTATTCTAACAATCAGAATAAAGATTTCTAGAAACTAGTCAATAGAGGCAAATAATTGAACTCTAAGATGTTACTTTTACTCTTCATCAAAATCAGCAAAACCTGCTATTTTAAAAGACAAATTAATAATCTACATATAGTGTTTTTCTTCTGTGAATAAAAGATAGAGATCTACAAATTCTACCTTTTTAATATTAAAAAGGAAAATGACTGGTGGCAGACCTGTGTCGAAGGCCAGCTAAGGTCAGTGTTCCTGTCTGCAGCTCAAGGGCTAGTGTTCTCTCTGTGTGAAGCTAATGAGTTCTTCCGGGTATCAGACCCACCAAACAGGCCCCGGTAGGGCTGTGTTCCAACAAACAGATCTTACCACTAACAATTTAGCATCATTCCATAGTCTCTAAATCTGACTGAATTTTTGACAAAATGGTTGCTCTCCAAAGAGCTTGTGATATTTAACTCTCCACAAATAAACAGTACAGCAGTACTGAAATTAAAAAAATATCAAAATGGTTTTAATTGATGCCCTGAAGGATGAGGATGATTGAACAGAGGTTGCAAATATCATCTGCTGCAGTCTATTTGGGCAGCGCTGCTTGAAATTCCATCTTTTATATGCCCAAACCATTTCAGTGATAGTTCTAAAAGAGGAAAAAAAAAAGTATTCCATCGACTTGAATTTTTGTCCCAAAGTCCTTAGTATATTCATGATATCAGTTCCAGCAAACACTGATTGATTAGTCCCATACTTAATGGTGTGCTTTATGTACAAGATTTCTGTTATGCAGGCAGGTGTGAGCCAGAGCCTAAGGTGTGGTTTAGACCTGTGTAAAGCCCATATACAGTACCAGCTGGAAATTCATTTAATTAGGGTTTCTGACGTTAGAATGTTTGTCCTATGTTAATTGGTATCCTAATGGAGATGAGAATGGCATGGGTAGGCAGTGTGGACTCTCAGGGCTCTGAACCTCAGGTTGGCCCTTTAAAGGGACCATCTGAGAGAAGTTGAGCAGCTCAATTATATAAAGCCTCTGGGAGCCTCAGAGATGTGTTATGGCTGCACCATGTACAGTGAAAAACACAAGCTTCCCATTTCCATGAGGAAACTCTTATGGCTTCAGCACAGTGAGACTCTCCAGGAGCAGTGTCCTGGGTGTACCGTGGGAAATTTTATCTCCTCAGGAGCACTGATAGATCGAGCTTTGTTGCAAATTTTAGAGTTGACATCAGTCCCTAGGTGGGAGGGGTGAAGCCCTAACTTTGTATGCCTTGCAGACAGAAACACCAAAGTGAGGGTAAGAATAGATGAATAGGAGAGGCTTAATGGTTTGTGTTATACAACTCTGTACATCCCAGGAAGTGACAAAAAAGAGGTGAGGGTCTGTAGAAAGTGACAAGAGTTTATAAAATTTATTGGTAATGTGAGACTTTTTCTACAGCCATATTGATAAGACTTGGGGAGACATGGCTTATCATTATCATATATTACTTCCCTTTAAAAAATGAAGAAATTGGGCCCAAAGGTATAATTAACTTCTCTCCTGGTTATTGCCTGAATAGTCAAGTGGTGCCTGTCAACCTGGCACCAAGGTCCATGTTCAAATAGGTTTCTGCTCTTTCCTTGGTTATGTAAAACTACTATGTGTCTTACTGGTGGGTCTCAGGAAACCTCTTAAAGCTACATTGTTTCCATCTTCTCAACGCTCACCTGTGGACTCCATAGCCACAGTTATTGGTGTCAGCTACATAAAGTTCTTAACTAACTCATAAGGAATAGAAAATTTTCATAGAAGCTTAATAGTTAAAAATATAGAGTCATTTGTTAATATTTTCCCACAAAAATTAATTCCAGGAAGAAATAGTTTACTGGACAATTCTATAAAACATTCATGATATAAATAATTTAAGACACCCAAAATATTTTTCAGATTTGAGGAAAAGAAGAACATTTTCTCAATCATTTGGTGAAGCTAGTATAATTGTGATATCAAAACTCACAGAGGCATAAAAAAATAATATAATAATCTAATCACATGGAGGAAAAAATCCTTAATAAAGTATTATCAACCAAGTATCATAGTGTATTAAAAATGATAATTCATCAGGACCGAATTAGATTTATCCTGGTATTACAAGGTTGGTATAGTATTTAAGAGCCAGTTGATATAATTTATCACATTAGTAGGTATAGTAATACGAAAAAGGCAGAAATTAATAAAATGTAGTCTTATAATGATAAAAACTCAGAGAGCTAGGGAAAGAAGACAACTTTTAACACAGAATATCTCCCTCCACAAATACTACTGTGAAATAATCAGAAATATATAATTGGTTTATTCTTTATTCCTGGTACAGAGTTCCTAAAACCCTTACAATTTTCTTAGGGGTAGGGACCCTAGAAGCATCTTTTGTTTTAATATTTGGTCTTTGGCCCACCGGTTCCTAACAAAGCGCTCCTGAATTCCTTCGAAATTCTTTGCAGTAGGAGCATTTTTTATTCTAATGAGGTGATTTTTGGTGGGATCCTGGATAGTTTCAGGATAGGGGCTGGTCACCAGAAAAACCAGGCTATGATTAGAAGCCTGTAGCATTCAGCCATAACTGCTCATACTTACATGATGAAGCCTCCATAAAAACCCTAAAAGTAGGGTTCTGAGAGCTTCCAGATTGGTGAGTGCATCACCACGCCAGGAGGATGACCCATCCCAAGTCAGGAGGACAAAAGCTCCTAACAGCAGGACCTTCCCAGACCTCACTCTGTTGACCATGGCATCTAGCTGGTCATCTGAAACCTTTTAATAATAAGCTGGTATACACAGCGTTTTGTTGAGGTATATAGGCCATTATAGCAAATTATCAAGCTTGGCGATGGGGCCATGGGAACCTCTGATTTGTAGCTGGATTGGACAGAAGCATGGGTGCCGTGGATTCCGCTACTCATGATTGGCGTCTGAAGTGGGGGGTTGTCTTTCAGGACTGAGCCCTTAACTGTGCTGTCTGCAGTAACTCTGAGTAGTTAGTGTCAGAGACACCCAGTTAGTGATCAGAGAGTTGGCTGGTTGGAGAAAAATCCCATACACATTTGGTGTCAGAGTGTTGTGAATAGAGGAAAAAGGGTTTCTTTAAAATGCGATAAATGACATTTATAAATAGTGGAGTAAAGTCAACAACATTCTTTTATTTTTAAAAGTGATTTTGCTGTCATTTACACAGAGTAAAATGAATAAAAGGGCTTAGTTGGGTGTGTATTCGTATTTTTTTATCTGTCTGTCTAATTTATCTAATGCACCAATTATCTATCTCCATCCAGATCAAGATGTAGAATATTTTTTCCAGTATTATAGTTTTATTAATAAGGAAGGAGGGCTAATCTTGTCCCTGTTACTCCATCTTGGCCAAAAGTGGAAATCTTTATGGTGTCGTTTGATGAGTGAAAATGATTAACTTTAATATAGTTTAATTTATCAATTTTTTCTTTGAGTTTTTGATGGTTGGCTCTCATTTTTATTGTGAATTTATTTTTAGTACATCTTGTAGTTTCTTGTTCTTATGTCCTGTTTAATAAACATTTTCTTCCTGTAGGTCATAAAGACATGATCTTCATTTTCTTCTAAAAGAACTGTATTTTTATTTTTACTTTTAGGTCTATGATCCATCTCTAATTATTATTATTATTATTATTATTATTATTATTATTATTTAGTGTGTGTGAGTATGGTGTAAAGTTGACTTTTTCACAATGGCAAAAACAATGAGAATATGCTCATTAATGTTAAAATTGAGTAATTAATTTGCTCTGTTTGTACAATGAAATACTATGCAAGACAGCAAATTGATGAACTAGCACTAAAATCGCAATGGATAAATATCATAAACCCAATGCTGAGTAGAATACATCAGCCACAGAAAAACATATAATAGTTTCATTTGCATACAGTTCTTAAGCACGCAAAACTGGGCAATATATTTAGAGGTACAGATATAATCTATAATAAAAACAAGGAAATGATTATCACAGATTTTGAGAAAGTGATCATCATTGGGAAGATAAAAGGGCAGTCATAACAGAACGTAACCGAGGAGTCAGTGAGTAGGCTGGTCATAATCTGTTTCTCAAAGTAGGTGGCTTTTTTTTTCTCTTATGAAATATGTATACACATTTTTATGTTGGATGCATGTCAAAATAACAAGATTTTTTATTGTTATTGAGGGAAAACTTCAGTGAGAAAGTGGACAAAACAGTAGAATAACATTTAAAGTGGATGTGAAATTATTATATATACTATGAAATTGTTATAATATGAAATTATTATATTTGATATTTAAAGTGGATTGTTTTTGTTTTTGTTACCAGCATCTGGAAAAAAGTGCATTATTTTATCCTTCAGAAGAACAGTTATTTTTTCCTCTTAATTCTATAAATCTCAAGTAAGAAATACCTAAATTTACACAACCTTTTGTTGCACTGCAGAGCAGCAATAAGAAGACAAAGAATGAAGAGATTTGTAATAATTAAAATAGTCCTTTATTTCTATAAATATACCCTGGACAAATCTGCTTCTTGCAAGTTCAGAAGCCCAAAGGCACTAACATTGAATTATGACAGAACCTGGCATACATAACACTTTCCAATCTAGAGTTTTAAGGTCCTTAACTTTGAAATTAATTACATTTATGCTTTATTGAATTTTTCAATTACTGGTCACTCCTGGCCAAGACTCTTCTCTTGAATTTCTAGTATGATATCACTCATTTGTTTTTAAATGAGGAGGAATTGGCAACTGCTTTTCTTTTCTCATTAGTTTTAGTAAGAAGCTGACTTCTGGCTACTCTGAAGTTAAAATTAGTTCTAAAAACAGTGTTTTACATCAGCAGTTCTAAAACATTACTGCACATTATAGCTACCTTACAGTTTTGAAAAATACCAATGCCTCATCTCACCCAAGAAAATCTAATTGGTTTGGGATGTTAAAAGACCTGAGGAATTTTGAAAGCTAAATGGAATTTTGAAAGCTAAATAAGTGATTTTAATACACAGTAAAGTTTGAGAGTCTTTGCTCTTCATTCTTCTTTATCTACTTATACATGTAGACAATTTTACAAATAAATAAATGTTTATTTATTGATAATGTATAGTTATTATATCTTGACATTTGGAAAAAAGGTAACTAAATAGATATTAGAATAAAATCACTCAATCATTACTAAACACAGATATAATTTAGTAATTGCAAATTTTCATTATATTTGCCTTCAATCCAAGAAGAGAGAATCATTGTTTCTTTAATGAGGAATTGTAACTTGTGCCTTCTGAATTACTGTGAGATATAAAACCTATGGATTATTTAATCAATAAGTGACTCTTAAATTTTCCAGAATCCTTTTATGTAATTCAAGGAACCTGTTAATTTTGATTAGTCCTGGCCTCTCCTATTTTTGTAGGAGATATCATGAATGCAATCAAATCTGTGAACCCAAACCATAAAATCTAGGTGCACAGAATCCAAAGGATTGTGTTTGCATACTAACAAATAGAAAAAAACCCCTCAATTTTGAACAAAAGAATAGTTGTAATAATTAGCTAGTTTTAATGATGATAAGATTACAAAGTTTATTTGCCCTAATGCTCAGGGCATGTTAATTACAGTCAACATCACTTTGAATGATCACAAACTGGGGCAGGTGTTAGTGGGACAAAGACAGATAGATTTCAAGGCCCCTGTAAGTTTCAAGGCCCAGGTAAATTGCAGTCAGGAGGGACCTAGGGTCAAGGCTTCACAGTAAACAAGAAGCCACAACCTGGACTTCTGAAAATTCAGCCTGAAAAATAAGGGAGTTGTTTTTTTGAACCCAACTTTACCCTAGCTACAAGCCCCCAAACATCCAAATTTCTCTGTGCTTATAAATCCTAGACACACTGCAGTGCTGATATATCCTTCTTTGGAGCCCCTCCTGATTAATAGGATTCATTTTCTTTTCACTCCTTATTAAAATCTTTGCTGGCTTCATTCCTCATCAACTCCAAGACACGATCCTGGGAAAAACAACATCTGAGCCAGTAACAAAAACTATTTCAGAGATAATTGCTGCTTTTATATACATTTTATAAATAAAGAAAGTGAGGATTAAGAAGCTTAATTAATTTTCCAAACATCATGTATTTTGTTCATTTTAAATATTATTTTAGCCATTGAAAAGCTAAGAAACTTGTTATTCTATATCACCTATCTCTTTAATCATGGATCTATTCCAGGTATACTCTACTGAAAAGGTATGGATGACAAGAAATATACATTTTGGGGGGAAGGCAATTCAAATTTAGAACAAGCTGAGACAATGATATAACAGTTTATCAAGTGTTTACTGCATACCTTGTATATCTTGAAGGCTGAAGAGAATTTTATCTTATTATAGTATCTATTTAGTAAGCCTTGAAGGTAGCTCTTGATTACCCCAATAAGGTGATAAAATTTTTAGAGAGTATAGATATTGATATACAATCTGCCAGTAAATTTTATTCCCTTCAGTCTTTTTGTGGTGTATACATTCACTGAAATGTAAATATCTTCTTTGTGTTTGTATGATTCTGAGTTTTAATGGACTCATTACATGTATGTGTGCATTGGAAGAATGAGCTAAACATTAAAAAAAAAATTACAGGTACCTTGAATATTATTAAGCAGAGAACCAGCCAGGAAATTTCCCTCCAGAGCTTGCAGCTGTGTCATTGTAGAACCCAGGCCTTCCCAATTCACATGTGAGTCAAAGAAGGCATTATTGAGGATTTTTCTAAATTCAGACTCTCACCTATTTATGATGGTTTGACCTGCAGTTTTTCAACCGTACAATGATGTAAAAATGATGTGCAGTCAGTAGAAATTGCACTTGTAATATAGAATTTTGCTCTTTTCCCAGGCTAATGCTATGTTGTCAGCTCCTCTTTTGTGATGCTGGGGAGGGCAGCGAGCACAGCTCCCAGCCAACTACAGGATCAAAGCTAAACAACCCACACACTGACAGTCCTGAGCCCACACAACCATTTCACTTTCAGTACAGTATTCAATACATCATAAGAGATATTCAACACTATTATAAAATGGGCTTTGTGTTCGATGATTTTGTCCAACTATAGGCTAATGAGAGTGTTCTGAGCACATTTAACGTAATGTGGGCTTATTTATTATGTTCAGAAGGTTAAGTGCCTTAAGCCATGGGCTTATTGGGATGTTACCCCATCATAAATTGAGGAGGAGCTGTTGTTTTTTACTTGTTAACTTTTATTTTGAAACTATTGTAGATTCACATGCAGTTATAAAAAATAATACAGAGATTCCATATAATCTCCCCCAGTTTCTCATAATGGTAACATCTTACATACTATGATACAGTATTGTAGCCCGGAAACTGATCTTGATATACTCATCTGCCTTATTCAGATTTTACCAATTTTACAAGCACTCATGTGTCTGCAGTTGTACCAAGTATGTAGATTCCTTTAACCATCATCAAAGTCAATATATGGAACATTTCCATAACAAAAAGTATTGCTCATGTCACTCTCTTACAGCCACTGCCAGCTCACTCCCTCTCCTTCCCTAACCTCCTGGCAACCAGTCCTCGGTCTTAACTTTTGTCTTAACTTTAAAATATGGCCCATATTAGATCACTTTAAAGATACTTGGACTTACTTACATATAATGCTTTCAATCTAATTTCTCCATTATTATGAATCCTTTTGGTCCCTGAACCTGCCTTTGTTTCCTCTTCTAAGGCTTTATGCAGAATATAACCGCCCCCATGGGGAGATGCAAGAACCAAGGGTACTAGGGAGACCAGTCTCAATTATCACTGATGCTGAGAAGCACTCAGCTCTATGAACATATTATTCAGATGTCTTAACTTTTGTCATTTTAAGTATGTTTTATATATATATGAAAACATATAGCAATATTCTTGAGAATAGATTTTTTTACTCATCCAGTATAATCCCTTGATAAACATCTAAGTTTTTGTGTCTCTCAATTGTTCCTTCCTTCTATTGGTAAGTAAGTTTCCATGGTATGGATGTAGCACTTGATTTTTTTAACCATTCACCTGTTGTAGGATATGTCAGTTGCTTCCAGTATGGGTGTTGTCAACATTGTACACAGATTTTTGTGAGAACATAAGTTTAATTTCACTAGGATAAGTATCCAAGGGGGGCAATATCTGGGTTGCATGTCAACTATGTAAGAAACGGCCTTAGACTTTTTCAGGGTGGTTATGCCATTTAACATCTCGCCGCCAACATATGAGTGGTCCAGTTTCTTGACATTTTAGCCATCGTTTTGGTATTTCCACCAAAATATTTATATGTAAGCCATTTTGCTTAGGTATGTTGTGATATCTCATTGTGGTTTTAATTTAGAATTCCCTAACAGCAAACAATCATGGAGCACATTCCCCGGACTTATTTGCCATCTGTATTTCCTCTTCAGTGAAATATCTATTCATGCTTTTGTTGCCCAGTTTCTAAATGGACTGTTCTTTTTTGTTTGCTTATTTTCTCATTATTGAAAGATATTTGCTAGTATTTCACTCAATTACAGTTTTTTTCTAAAGCTTGTAGGAGAGTGTTCTTAATGGAATAGATTTTAGGTATCTAGTTTATCACGAAAAAATATTTTCTTTATTAAAATCACCACCAGAAAGCCTTTTTCTCCAAATTTCCATGCATTTGATTGTAAATGAAGGTCTAGATGTATTATTCAGATTGATTATATATGTATCAGGTGAGTTGAGATGTACTGAGGTTCATGTCATGAATTCCATGTTTATCAGTAGCATGCACTCACTGAACACTATAATTAGAATGCTTTAATGAGCTGTAGAATTTTAAAAAAATAATTTCACTTTGATAAACTTTATTCATAGATAACTGTAGGTTCAACTGATCCAATTTAGTGTTTTTAAAGAGAATTTTAGGTATAGATTTTTACCTTATTCCTTAATTAAAAAATAATAAATCCTTGGAAAGTGTCAATTTGCTCAGATAAAAATATTGTCCATAGATTCCCCAATAGGTAGGGATGCTGTGGACACCACTGATGACTAATGAAATGAAACAGAAGCCCAAGAAATGCCACAGTCTGGCTACATCTTCTTTCTGAAATAGCTTTACTCATTCAAAGAACTTAACACTGGATGTCAGTCAAATCCTTGATTTGATATTTAATACAACTGTAAAAAATAATTGTAAATGTACATGCATTTATAAGAATCCATGTAGAGAGATTTTTCTGTGCCTTGTACCAAATTCCCCCTAGTGGTAACATCTTATATAAATATAGTGCAATATCATAACAGGAAATTGATATTGATAAAATAAATTTATCTTAAAATTTCACATTATATGCACTCATATGTGTGTACAGATTCATGTGACTTCCAACCCAGTCAGGAAGTTGATGGTAAGCACATGTTTAGTTTCAGAAAAAACTGCCATATTCTTTTTTTCAGAATGGCTGTACCACTCCTGCTAGCAATGTGAGAGTGATCTAATTTCCCCACATCCTAACCAGCAGTGGTACTGTCACAATTTTATATTCTGATGGACATGTAATGATATTTCATTTTGGTTTAAATGTGTATCTCCTGAATGGCTAATGTTGGACTTCTTTCCATGGGCCTACTTGTCATCTGTGTATATACTCTGCGGTGAAATGTTTCTTCATGCCTTTAATCCACTTTCTAATTGGGTTGTTTGACTTACTGTTGAATTTGGAGAGTTATTATAGCTATTATATATTCTAGCTACAGGTTCTTTGTTGGATATGCAGTTTGCAAATGTTTCACCAAGTCTATAATCTTTTAATCCTTTTTATGGCTTTTCACAAAGCAAAGATTTTTATTGTTTTGTTGTTTCTTTATTTTTTTTGCCATTTCATAACTTTATATTTAATTCCCTGATCTACTTTGTGATAATTTTTGTTAAAAGGCATGAGGTTTAGGCCAACATCCATTTCTATGTGTATGGCTGTCCAGTTGCTTGACCACCATTGATTTAAAGGCTATCCATCCTCCCTTGTTTGTTTTTATATATTTGTCAAAAATCAGTCATACATATTTGTATGAGTCTGTTTGGGGGTTTTCAATTTTCTATTTGTGCTTGTGTCTCTCTCTGCTACTATCATGTAGTCTTGATTATCGTAACTGTATGATAAGTCTTGAAATCAGTAGTGATTCCTCCTATATTTTCTTTGCCAAGATTGTTTTCATTATTCTAAAGACTGTAATTTTCCATATAAATTTTAGAAAAAATCCTGTCTATATTTATAAAAATCCATGCTGGGATTTGATGGTAATTGCATTTGTCCTTCAGATAAAATTGAGAGACATCTTTAAAGTGCTGATTCTTCCAATCCATAAAAACAGTATATCTCTCTATTGGTTTGTGTCTCCTATGATTTCTTTCATTGACATTTTGTAATTTCCAGAATACAACTCCTATATATTTTTGAATAGATACCTAGCTATTTCATTTTATTTGAAGCTGTTTTAAATGGTATTATGCTTTTATGTTTTCATTTATTCATCATCAGTATATAGATATTCAATTGATATTAAGAATTGATCATATATCATTCAACCTTGCTGAAATCAGTTATTAGTAATAGGGGGTTTATTTTTTAGTAGATTTATTGGGGTTTTCTATATAGAAAATCATGCTATCTTTAAATGGAAATAGTTTTCTTTTTCCTTTACCAATCTTTGTTATTTTCTTTCTTTTTCTTGACTTATTGCAATGGCCTGAACTTCCAGTAACAACAGTGAATAAAATCAGTAAAGCAGACATCCTTGCTTATTCTCATCTTAGGGAAAAGCATTTAATTTTTCACAGTTATGTATGATTTTGGTTGTAGGATTTTGCAGGTGGTTTTTAATGACTTGTGGAAGTTTCCTACTATTCTTAGCTTTCTGGGGATTTTATCATGAATATATATTGAATTCTGTCAAATTATTTTTCTGCTTTAGTTAATATGATCATATGATTATTATTCTTTAGCCTGTTGATATGGTAGAGTACATCAATATTTGAATAGTATATATCTGAAATAAATCCAACTATCTGATTACGTATAATTCTTTAATTGATAAATTAAATTTGGTAATAATTTTTGAGGATTTTTGTGTCTTATTAATGAGATATATTCATCTGTAGTTTTCTTTTTGTATTTTTATGTGAGTGGCCAATTCTATATATTAAAAAATTTATTTGAAAATTCCTTCTTAACCAGTGGATTATTTAAATATATTTTGGTTAATTTCTTAGTGTTTGGTTTTTCTTCTTTGTTCTACAATTGATTTTTAGTTTAAATCCATAATGGTCAGAGAACAGTCTTTGTGTGATTTCATTAAAAAATGTTAAGGTGTATTTTATGGCCCAAATATGGTCTATCTTGGTGAATACATCATGCTAATTTAAGAAAAATGTGTAGTCTGATACAGATGGGTAGAATATTCCCTAAGTATGTTTAAACCTATTGGTTATGTTTTTTGGTTTTTCTACATCCTTGCTGATATTCTGTATAGTGTTTCTTTTAAATACTCATACTGGGCTATTGATATCCCTAACTCTAATTATGGATTTGTCTATTTCTCTTTTTGGCTCTATTAGGTTTTATCTCATGTATATTTGAGACTGTACAGTTTTATTCAAAGACATTTAAAATCACTATGCCTTCTTGGTAGATTCATCCTTTTATCATATAATATCCCTCATTTTCTATAGTGATTTCCTTTGCTCTAAAGTCTACTTTATCTGATATTAATATGGCTACTCTATTTTTTATTAATATTTGCATGGTATACCTTTTTCTATCTTTATACTTCCAAATTATCTATGTTCTTGTGTTTTAAGCAAGTTTCTTATAAAGGACACAGAGCTGGTTTATCCACTCTACAAAAATCTGTCTTTTAATTGGTATATTTAAACTATTTACATTTAAATTAATTTTCAATATATTACAGCTTAAGTTGACATTTTATTATGATTCTGTGTCACTTCTTTTTTTTTTTTTTTCTGGTCTTCCAGTGTGTTACTTGAACATATTTAGGATCCCAATTTGATTCATGAGTACTGCTTTTCAGTATATTGCTCTGTATAACTTCGTGGTTTCTTTAGGTATTAATTTATTTAAGTAACTCATCACAGTCTAATGATATCTATATTTACAATTTCAATAAAATGTAGGAAATTTATTTCATTTTGTTTTCTTTGCCGCCTGCACTTTTAAAGTATAACTGTCTTGCATCTTTTCTCTCTCTATATTAAAAACTACATCAGATGATAGAGTTTTTGCTTTCACCATCAGATATATTTTAAGGAAGTTATGAAAAATAAATGTTTATTATATTTTTGCCCTATTTTTATAAATTATTCCATTCTTCATTATTTTCTGAAGAAACAAGCATTCATGTTGTCATTCTGTTCCTGTTAGAGCAACTTGTTTTAGCCATCCATTAAGGGTGGCTTTGCTAATGGCAAATCCTCTTAGTTTTCCTTTTTCTGATAATGTCTTTATTTCCTTTTCACTTCTGAAGAGTATTGTCACCAAAAATAGAATTTGTGCTTTACAATTTTGTTTTAGCACTTGAAAAATATTGTGCTACTTCCTTTTGCCCTCCATAGCTTTGATGAGAAATCTGTTGTAATTCAAATTGGTGTTCC
The DNA here is from genome assembly GCA_032199065.1 of Smutsia gigantea. Taxonomy (NCBI): domain Eukaryota; kingdom Metazoa; phylum Chordata; class Mammalia; order Pholidota; family Manidae; genus Smutsia; species Smutsia gigantea. The sequence goes on from JAVSCE010002067.1 coordinate 60,968, forward strand.
TCTATAAATCTTGCATAATTTCTGTCCAAATACTTTCTTGATTTTTGATTTATCTTTAGTTTCAGCATTTCAATTATAATGTGTCTTGGCATGGATTTGTGTTAATCCTATCTGGAGTATGTTCAACATCTTCAGTCTGTAGATTTGTGTCATTTGCCAAACTTTGGAAGTAAATTACAGCCAGTATTTCTTTGAATACTTTTTTAGTTCAACTCCTTCCTTCCTTCCTTCTGAGATTCCAATGACAGCCCTGTGAACTTTTTTCCCGCAGGTCCCTATATCTGTCCTTTTATTTCTTTTCAGCCTATTTGTTCTGTGTTGTTCAGATTAGATAAATTCTATTGATTTGCTCTCAAGTTCAATAACTCTATCCTCTCTCAATTTCACTCTGCTATTAAGCCCATCTAAAGAGTATTTCATTTAGAATGTTTTATCAGTTCCATAATACTTGTTAGTTTTTTTATACCTTCCATTTCTTTGATGACTTTTTCTGTTTTGTATGTGTTTTCAAGATGATCTGTAATTGAGTGTATATGATGTATGATGGCTTCTTTGAAATATTTGTGATATAATGCCTATATCTTATTTGTCTCAGTCTTGACATCAGTTAGCTGTCTTTTCTCACTGAAGTGGTAATTTTCCTGGTACTGGGTATAATGAGAAGCTTTATTCAATTTTATCCTAGACATTTTGTATATGTATGGGATTTCAGATACCACTTCATCTTATTTTTTCTGTATTTTTAGTATTTGGGTTTTAGCAAATAGTCTCTCCGTTGAAGTGTTGCCCAAGGTCCAGGTAGTTGTGGTTTGTACTCAGCTTCTGCAGTGACCCTGCTTCACACCGACTTGTTACAGATAGGTGGGCTGGGAGTCCAGTTCCTTGGGTGTCTGCACTAATAACTACCTGATAAATATGATACACTAATTCTGCACTGCCTCTCTGCCTCTGAGTGGTAGTGTAAGCTAGGCTTCACACTGTGCCCCCTGCCACAGGGTAGACAAGGGGGGGAATCAGAATATACAGCCCCCCACTACCTACTTTCTCCTCATTAATGTTGTGTGGGGATGGAGGCTCAGCTCCCACTGGTTAGTCAATTTTTAAGCTCTAATAATTATTTGTGATGACTACAGTTTCAAAGTAAGTGAGGGCTTTTTCAACTGCCTATAAATAAACATAAAATGGATGTACCTCCCAAGTTCAATACTGTAGTTCTGAATTTTAGATACTGTGAACCAAGGTATGAGGAGAGAAGAAAAACAACAAACAACAAGCAAAAACCTTGTCACTTTCTGATGGAGTTCAGCTATCTCCAATATCATCCATACTCCTCCGGTTTGTAGATCATAGAGAAGAGTGCTGAAATGGATGCATAAGCTATTGTCTGAAGCATGAGAAACTTGTTATAAACTTGGAAATTATGACTGTACCAAAAAATAACCCATGGTATAGAAAAATTTCAAAATATTCCCGTAATTGTACACTTTCCTCTTAAAATATTAGCAGACAATCCATGAGCAAAACTGTAAGGGGTAACACCACATTGAGAGTGTTAGGTGGATCTCAGAATTGCAAAGTCAGAAATAGAGTAACTATAGGGCTTTGAGTCTGGGCTCAAGCAGTTCAAAGCAGGTATTTCAATCCAATAAATTAACTTGCATTGAAAAAACATCATATAATAGTTTTGGATTTGATAGGACAGGTGTTCTTTTAAGATAGGAAGATGCACCAGTGATTTCTCTCTTTCTTCACACACATAGAGGAAAGGTCACATTCAGACACAGTGAGAAGATGCACACCTATAAGCCAAGAAGAGAGATGTGTCACCAGAAACCAGTCCTGAATGTATCTTGGTTTTAGAAATCTAGACTCCAGAATTGTGAGAAAATAAATTTATATTGTTTAAGCCACCAGTGGTAGTATGTTATGGTAGCCCTATCTGATTAATACAAAACTGTTGTTTGAAGAGCCATTTTGGTTCATTAAATTTCCAGTGGTGGGCATTTCAACTGCTCTAAGCATTATTTTTTTTGGTTGTGTAACCATTTTTTCACTTATTTTACCAATCAGTGGTTGTGCAACAACCTTGAAGACTCTGGAAACCACATATGTGGGTATTGTAACATCAATAAATACAAAGAGGATGATTATGGTCATAGTTGTAATCCACTTCCAATTCAGAAACCAGAAGTTTCCAAATTAAACAAATGGACAAACCAGAACAGATTCCATCCTCAATTCAAAAGGGTCATAGAAATAGACATAAGTATTATACTAATTACATTATTCAATGATAGTTTATTCATTTCCTTGTTGTAACTAGAAATATCAAAGATCTCGGAAAGGCCACTACAGATGTAAGTAGAACATTTTTCCTATTGAAAAGCACAAGTACTCCTTCAAAAGGGTCTAGAGAGCTTCTGTTTTGAACCAATGCCTGCACTATCTCATGAATTTTTCAGTTGAGATTTCTGTGTCTTCATGGACTTTTAGTTTTCTTGCCATCTGAAATTTTTCCCACTTGCCACAGCTCTGGTAAGGTGTAATATAAACTGGCTTGACAAGAGCAGAACATGATCTCAAAATTTCCTTAAATGGTTAAGTTTGTGGATGAACATTGAGGCTTTTTCTCCCTTTCTTTAATCGATTTCTCCAGTGATTTCCTGTGTTAAAAGGAGAAAAACGTTTTGCACAATGTGCTCTGAGTGAAATCAGGGACTATCCTGAAAACAGGTATCAAAGTAAAAAGATAAAGGCTCCTATAAAATTTACTGGCATCCACAAAGCCAAGACTGTCCTTGGTCTCTGTTGACCAAAATATGTCAATAAGGTTGCTAAGTTTTTATTTTTGTTTTTAAATAATTATGAGATGATTCAGAGGTAGTCGAGTCCCAGGTGGGAGGATATAAAGTGGAAATAGCAAATACATCAAGGGTTAGATTTGCTGGGGAATCAGATTTACCTACACAATAAGACTTCTTTGTAAGATCTATCAACATAAGACAGGTATTAAATATATACTCCATGTTTTCTGTTCTTTTCGGAGTTTGCTTAGAAAAGTCTGATTATAGAGAATCATTGTTAGAAATAGTTTCTATTATTTTGGTGAAATCAGAGACCTCCCTTCTTTATATGTGAAGTTACAGACAATTTTAGATATTTAGGTGTCTGGGCTATTGTATTATCTGCCATATAGTCAATTAGTGATTGAGCCCAGTTACTGGTGGAGTCAAATACTTAATTAAAAGCATTGATTTAAAAAGGTTAAAAAAGAGAGCTTCTGGATAGTAAAAAAGTATGTGCAAACCTATGAATCATTTCAACTATATTTTTTAACTAAATCACAAATTACAGCCAGATATTGAGCTCATACCAAAGAATGACTAATAATGCATAAAACCTGGATAGAGATAAGTAACACATTAACATGGAAGTGCATGTTACAATATAACCCAGCGTTTGGTTACAATCCAGAACCTTAAATGAATAAAGATTAGAAAAAAAACTAAGAAAATAACAAATAAAAGCATGCAAATTAAGGCATGACAGCTGTTGGTTCTAGGCGCCTAAATCATATTCCTTGGGTTTTCGGTGGAAGCTGGTCATGTCATGAAGTTTCTTGATCTGAAGCTCTTGGGGGAAGTTGTCTATATTTGAAGATTTCATTTAAAGGATTTTTAAACTCCAAACAAAATGTCATTTTAGGTAATGAGAGTTAACAATTTTTTTTTTTTTTTTTAACCTGGGACACGAGTCCAGGGTCTATACCTTCATATTTATGTGCTGTAGTATCTGTCAAAAGTAAGTCACATGATTTTTTTTCGATTTGATTCCAAGGCAAAAGCCTTCTTGAGAGGATATGAAGGAAAGACAGTGAATGACTATTGGTAATAAGGCTGAATATATTACAAGAGTTAGTTGTAGTACTTTGCCATGTTTGCCTGAAATGAGGTAAAATTGGAAAACAGGGGAGTTATATCTAAACTGTTAGGATGACGTGTGTAAGTTCATTTGATGAAAGTCACCAAGGGCTAGATTGTGGTGCTCTAATGACCCTGAGACCCAGAAGTTACACCCTCAGTCTAGGAAGCACTAGAATTCTAGGTCATTTTATCATTTTTCCAGTTTGAGTTTTAAACTGACATTGGCTCTACTTTTCCTGCGGACTGAGGGTGATGGGGTCATAGGAACAATACAGTTTCTGAGTAAGTGGCAAAGTTGTATAAAGTTCTCTTTTACCAGTGCCAGCAAAAAGAATGGTATATCAATGGAGAGAGGTTGGAATTCCTCACATGGGAACAAAATATAAACATTTGGTCATTTTATATTTTATACTTTTGTTTTGCTTATTATTTTTTTCTTTCTTTCTTTCTAATGCCAGCACTGTTCCTCTCTAGCAAGGAATAGATTCAATCCACTCTGAATAAACCAATAACAATTAGGACCCATTAAAAAGAAGGACCATGTAGGTGTTCATGGAGGCAACTGAGGTTTGGGTTGTTCACTTCCCACCTTCATTGTCTAATCAGATTAATTCTAGTGACAGATGCGCTATGGAACTCCAATGTGTGAGTTTTTCCTTATGACCAATTAACTCAATTCTCTGTGAACACTAAGTGTCCCACAAATTGAACTCAGTTATGACACTGTCTACCCAGAGACAGCCACTGTCAGCTGCCACAGGTTAAGGACTCAGTCCCGCAGGAATGCCCCCACTTCAATTCCAGTTCCAAGTCCAGGTTGTTACCCAGTCTCCTACATTGGATGTTCCCATGACTCCCTTCTCAGGTCAGTTAATTTACTAGAGCAGCTCACAGAATTTTGGAAACGAGTTTACTCTCTACATTAATGGTTTATTACAAAGGACATTAAAGGATACAAATGAACAACCAGATGAAGAGGTAAATAGGGCTGGGTCCCCAACACAGAAGCTTCTGTCCCAGTGGAGTTTGAGGCTTAGCACATGAATGTGTTTGGAGTCCTCAACCCAGAAACTCTGAACTCCATCAACTCCATAAGCAGGTGTGGTTGAAAGGGGTGTGCTATGGTATCAAGATGCCTTTAGAGCTCTCATCACTTAAGAAATTCCAAGGGTTTTAGGAGCTCTGTGCCAGAAACCAGATGATGAGAAAATCTATACTTTGTATTATAAATTACAATAGCACAAGCATTGAGACACTCTCAGTGATCATTGTAGATGTCCTCCATTGATGCTGACAATAATAGACTATTTATCCTTGCTTTAGTGGGTTATTTCATGGAAAGTATTTATCAGGTTTCATTTGGGATTCTCTGACACAAATGAGTAGCTATCATGAAAGTTTCAGAGATTATTCTCATACAATTGACAGCCAAAATAGTTCCAATAACTTTTCAGATTCCAGAGTCAACATTTGCAAATATTTTAATGATTTTTAAAGTAATTTCAATAATTTAAATTACTTTTAGTACTTTTTAGTAATTTCTTTGAACCTCTCCAAAAATCTGGCATCTTGAGGTATCATGGGACCCAGGGGCTTATGAGGAGTCACCTAACTTGTAGAGTGATAAATGAGGGCGTTTACTTTTGAGTCCATGTTATTCCTTGCACAGGCTTTTATGACGGTCACCATCTTAGACGGTATCAGAACATTTAATAATTCTTCAGTATGACCATTTCTAATTTGTTTCCTAATGAGTCTTAAAACTCTTGCTTCCACAGCATTTCAAAAGAGGGACTACTCCAAATGCACATTTGTTTTCTGTGTATATAGTAACTCTCTTCTCAATTGGCAATCTGCAATGAGTTTGATAGGTTCTGTCCTGTGAACAAATTTAACTCTGGCTGGGGGTCATATTCTAGGGGTGAACTGAAATCTGTTAAGGTATATCCTACCTGAGTGTTTCCTCTTTCAGTCTTAAGACATGGCCTTAGCTCACAACCAAAGTGAAATCTGGGGTCGTCAGAGGCTAATGAATTTGTTCAGGGCTTAGCCGATTCTCAGTCAGAGGAGAGATATCATGTGTTTCCTTTCTTCAGTAAAGGAAAAAGACTGGCAGGACTTACAGAGTTATCACAAAGGATAGAAATGTATGGAGAATAAAATAAAATTTTCTAAGAACCAAGCCTGCATACTGAAAAACATGGTAAATTCTCAGTAAGCAACAAGGATCCTATAGTATAGGGGCCAGGATGTTTAAGAGATGTCTTAAAGTTGCCATCAGAAACCATCACTTGTCTGCTTGTAGCCCCTCAACAAGATGAGTATGAGTTCAGCCCTAGATCTGTAGAAAGGCTGAAGAAAGAAACTAGTGTATCACAAATCTCTTTGAAGTTGAATCAGATTATCAAGGTTTGTCAAAATTGATCATGTACAAATAGGTGTAAGGATTTATAATAATTAGAGTGAAGGGATGTTGAAAACATAATTTTAGTTTAAAAAAATGCCATTCATAATTAGGTTCTTGGGGGATCTTCAATTACCAAGAATTTGTAATGTAATTCATATATGGCAATTATAAAAAAATTGGGAACACACTGTCTACACAGTCAGTGAGACCTAGAAAACCACTTAATTTTCTTTTAATAATTAACCTAGAAAAAGTTTGAATGACATAATCTATTGGGATAGAGGTATTTCACTCTTTGGGATTGTCTTAATTCAGGCTGCTTAACAAAATGCCACAGGCTTCTGAACTTAAGTGTCATATAAAAAACAGACATTTATTTCTTATAGCTCTGGAGGCTGGAAGTCAGACATCAGGGGTCCAGTATGACTGGGTGAGGGCTCTTTCCTGGGTTGCTGACTGATCTTTGTACCCTCACATGGAAGAAGGGGCCAGGGAGCTCTTGGCAGCTCTTTTATAAAAGCACTAATCCCATTCATGAGAACTCCACCTGCATGTCCCAACTGCCTCCCAAAGACTCCATCTACTAATACAGTCACCTGTGAGGATTAGGATTTCACCACATTTTTTTTAAGAGGGGAATTCTTTATTTTAGTGAAATATAAATTTAGTGAAAATAAAATTCTTAGAGAAAAACAGAAAAATGAAAATAAGCAAAGAGGTACCCCAAAGGAGACATCATAGTCTTCAAATGTGTGAGGTTTGTCTGCAAGGTCTTCAAAAAACTCTGCTAAGGAGTCCAGTGTCTTTTCTGCCAGCCTTTCATAGGTGGTCTCATCCAGAGAGTTACCAGGGTTGCTCAAAGTTCCTGCTGTCCTCAAATTCATCAAACAGATACTCTGCTTTCTGACATTCAGAATCTGGTAGAGGCAGTGGCGGTTCAAACTCTGAGCGAGCCGCCGTGATGATCACAGTTATGGCCACCGCACACCTAGGGAGCTCACAATTCCAGTACTGTTCTCAGTCTTTACAGATGTGGACTCCGTTCCTCCCCATTATGACCCGACTCGCCCTGCACACCCACACATATATACATATACATATATATAGAGAGAGTGAGAGAGCTAAAAGAGTAAATTCGTAGCGGACACTATAGTATATCCAGATTTCACCCACACATTACTTAAAGGCAGAATCGCACAGAAATGTAAAATCTTTAAGTCTTGTTTAATCTGTAAAAAAGGAGTTTCTCAGTAAACCTCTGGGGCATCATTATTCAGGTAAATTGTTGAACTTCATGGGAAAAGTCAAACAGGTGTTAATTATCTTGATCTAAATCAACACTGAAGGAAGCAGAACAAACATCTGTAAAAACAAAACATGTAGCCTTAGCACTGAATATAAAATATACTTTTTTTCCCACAGCATGTCTTACACTTTGTGGGAATCTTTAAATTATGCTTAGTTTAGACATGAAATAGGATAGTCACTTGAATTTGAATGTACCATACATTCATGTAAGGGGCAGGAGTCCAGCACAAAGAAGTCATGGGCATAGGTTTAGACTGACAAAATCCATAATAGTATGAATACAGTTTTTATGTTTTGTGTTTCAGACTCTGACCTATTATTGGCTTTCACCAATCATACGCTCAACTACCTGTAATTTTCAGTAGATGGAATCATAGAAGACCGGCGTCAGAAAGGTCTTGATAACTGGCCAATGGCAAAGTTGTCCAATGGACCCAAGCCAGGAGGAACCTTGTACACACCCCAGGCTCTAAACTGATTCCAGAAACAGATGTATTAGGAACGATATTTGTTCTTTCCTAAAAACATCTTCTAATAGACTCAAAACAAAAGATGACAAGGGGAACAGAATGCCTTAGGCTTTGCTGCTTCATGTCCACAGGCCATAGGATGAGATGATTCAGCATATAGCTTCCCATTTCCAAAGCCACCCATCAAATTCCCACTCGATGAATGAGCTTAGTGAGAAATCAATCTCCCACAAATAGAGGAGTGGACAAGGAATTGCAATGATTCAAAAAGTTCTTAAATATAAAAATGATAGTTATGTTGTTCTGAAAAGGAACCAACAAACATCACAAAACAGTTTCTGGAAAAGAGAAAAAATATATTTTAGCCCAAATTAAAGAGAAATTACAAGGATGGATTAAATAATAGAATGAGAGCCCTAGATAGACTGATGATTTGAAAAATCAAGTTAAGGAACCCATCACTCAACATAAATGATGAAAGAGATGGACACATAATGTTGAGGAATCTGGAGACTGAGAGAGAGAAACTGGATGGGCTGCAGAGGAGCAAATAAAGATGACAGAGCAGCTATGTGGTACTGATGGCACAAACCAGGAAGGGCCACCCAATGAGGCAGGATGGTGATAGAAAAGCCAGGCCAGAAGCAGCCTTGCAATTGCAAGAATACCTCCTTTGGTTGTGCTTCACTTTATATTGAATTTTTTACAAATTAATTTCTAGCAACTCTGTGACCAGCAAGTCTGTTGGCACAAATTATCCACACAACACCATTTTCTCACCTCATGTCTTTGTCACATTTTGGTATTTCCCACAATATTTAAACTTTTTCATTACTACTATATTTCTTATGGTGATCTGTGATCAGTGATCTTTGATGTTATTATTATATTATAATTGTTCTGGGGCACCGTGAACCACACCCATAAAAATGGCACTTAATCTATAAATGTGTGAGCGCTCTGACTGCTCCACTGAGTGGTCATTCCCCCATCTCTCTTTCTCTCCTTGGGCATCCATATACCCTGAGACACAGTAATATTGAAATTAGGCCATTTAATAACCCTACAGTAGCCTCTAAGTATTCAAGTGAAGGGAAGGGTTACATGCCTCTCACTTTAAATCAAAAGCTAGAAATGATTCATCTTAGTGAGGAAGGCATGCCAAAAGCCAACACAGGCCAGAAACGAGGCCTCTTGTGAAAAACAGCCAGGTTGTAAATGTAAAGGAAAAGCTTTTGAAGAAAATTTTAAGTGCCTCTTCAGTGAACACCCAAATCATAAGAAACAGCCTTTTGCTCATATGGAGAAAGTTTTAGTGGCCTGGATAGAAGATCAAACCAGCCACATCATTCCCTTAAACCAAAACTAAATCCAGAGCAAGATCCTAACTCTTTTCAACACTATGAAGGCTAAGAGAGGTGAGGAAGGAAACTACAGAAGAAAAGTTTGAAGCCAGAGAGGTTGGTTCATGAGGTTGAGGAAAGAAGCCATCTCTGTAACATCAAAGTGCGAAGTGAAGTAGCAAGTGCTGATGGAGAAGTAGCAGAAAGTTATGCAGAAAATCTAGCTAAGGTAATTATAATTTCTGAAGGTGGCTACGGTAAACAGACTTTCAAAGTATAGAAAACAGTTGTGCTCTCTAGAACTCTCATAGTTAGAGAGGAAAAATCAGTACCTGATTTCAAAACTTCAGAGGATAGGCTGATTCTCATTAAGGGCTAACACAATTGGTGAGTAAGTTGAACCAAATGCTTTTTTACCTTCTAAGCATCTCAGGGCTCATTTATGCTAAAGCTACCCTGCCTGTACTCTGTAAAGGGAACAAAGCCTGGAGGGCACCACATCTGTTTACAACATGGTTTACTGACTACTTTAAACCCACTGTTGAGACCCACTGGCCAGACAAAAGGATTCCTTTCTAAATGTTATTGCTCATTGGCCAAGCACCTAGTCACCTCAGAGTACTGATGGAGATGGACAAGGAGATTCGTTTTGTTTTCATGCCTGCACATACAACATCTATTCTGCAGCCCATGGATCAAGGAGTAATTTTGACTTTTGAGTATTTGTATTTAGGAAATATGTTCCATAACACTAGAGCTGCTATGGACAGTGACTCCTCTGATGGATCTGGGCAAAGTGAATTGGAAACCTTCTGGAAAAGATTCACCATTCTAGATGCTATTAAGAGCAAATATGTTTCATGAGAAGAAGTTAGAAGAAATTGATTGTAGCCCTCATGGATGACTTTGGTCCAAGGCTTTAGTGCAGGAGGTGACTGCAGATGTGGTTGAAATAGCAAGAGAACTAGAAATGGAGCCCAAAGAGTGCTCCAATTGTTGAAAACTCATGATAAAACTTTAATGGATGAGGAGTTGCTTCTTATGGATGAATAAAGAAAGTGGTTTCTTAAAACAGAATTTACTCCTGATGAAGATGACGTGAAGAGTGTTGAAACGACAATAAAGGATCTAGGATGTTGCATAAGCTTACTTAATAAAGCAGTGGCAGGTTCTAACAGGACTGGCTCCAATTTTTAAAGAAATTCTGTGGGCAAAATACTATCAAACATCATCACATGCTACAGATAAGTCATTCACAAAAGAAAGGAATCAATTGATGTAGCAACATTCAGTGTTGTCTTATTTTAAGAAATTGCCACAGCTGCCCCAACCTTTAGCAACCATTACCCTGATCAGTCTGTAGCCATCAACAATGAGGCAAGACCCTCTACCAGCAAAAAGATTATAATTCTTTGGAAGCTCAGATGATGGTTAGCATTTTTTTTGGCAATGAAATATTCTTAAATTAAGGATGTCCATATTTTGGACAAAATTCTATTGTACACTTAATAGACATATATTTTAAACATATCTTTTATATGCACTAAGAAACCCCAACATTCATTTGACTTGCTTTATTGTAATACTTACTTTGTTATGATTATTTAGGAACTCACAATATCTCCAAGATATGCCTGTACACAACTGTGAATACCATCAGAAGTCCTAAATATTCCCAAGACATAAAGCGGACTTCTCATATAGTAGTGAGAGATCAGTAAATGATAAATGGTCTACATAGTGATAAATGACTTCATAATAGTAGCACTGGACAGAAGAAATCAATGCAAAGACTCCAAAATTCTGTGGGGAAATTATTTTTAATATCCCAACTCAAACTAGAAATTAAGTATTGGGATAAATACATTTCTTATATTAATATTTTTTTATTAGGATATTTTAAATTGCATTATATAATATATAATTATATTTATAAATACACAGATTTCTTTATATATATATTATATATAAATAAAATACATACATATAAATATTCTCTGTTCTGTACTACTCTATTCAGTCTTCCTTGAACTCTTTCTATGGTCTTAATGTTTGTGTCCTTCCAAAATTTGAAATCGTAGTTTCCAATGATGATGGAATTACATTGGACCTTTGGGAACTTCTTAGTGCATGAGTGTGGAACTTTCCTGAATGTGACTAGTGCTTTCATAAAAACAATCCCACAGAGGGCCTTGTGCCTTCCACCATGTGAGGATATAGTGAAAAGAAAGACATTCATGAACCCAAAACTCCTCACCATACACTGAATATGAAGGAGACTTGATCCTGGATTTCCCAGCCCCTCAAACTGAGAAATAAGTGTTTACTGTTGATAAACCACCCAGTCTATATTATTTTCATTATAGTAGCCCAAGTGGACTAAGCTCTTTTCTCAGCTAAGCCATGACTTTTGGGTTTGCACATTCATCTCTGAATTGTGTAATTTTCACAAAATCCCTGTTGTGAGTTTAGACAGAATTCACATCCTCCATATCTAATCACCCTCAATATCTGATTGGGTTCCTCATCCTTCACATTCCCTAGGTGATGACTGATCACCCTGGTATGTTTTGGATAAGAATCTGCTAGGTCAGTTTAGCCAGAACCCCCCTTACCCTGATGTTTCCTCTCAGTAATTTTCCTTCCACTGACCCCACCCTACTCCTTGGCTAGAGATTTCCACTTGCCCATACTGTTTGGATTTGTACCTAATCTGCCTTCCACTGCAGACCTCATTGTGGTGGTTTCTATACCTATCATAATAGACTCTCTTGAACAGTCTTTCTTACCATCTTTAACAAATATCTTGAATTTTTTGCTGTTGCCATTAATTGTATGTGTGGTGGGGGGTGGGACCGAGGGGTGGTTAAAATTGCAGTATTTCCAGAATCACTCTCCTGGCCTTAAGTCCATTTACATATCAATAGGTATGTCTTCCCACAGCTTCTGGGGACAAGGAGTGGAGAGAGGCTGTTCTGTCCTCCTCTCTTGCATAATTGGTCTGGTGCTCCTCCCCTCTGTTGCATAATTTGCTGGAGATCCACCTGCAGAGTTTCTCCCAGAAGGGCAGTGTGGAGAAGTGGGCTGCTCCATGGCTGGAGGGACAGGAGCAAGAGCAGTGACCAGAAGAGAAGAACAGAGCCAGGCCTCATTGTGACAAATAAACAACTTTCTCCCAATCTAGCTTTTCCTTAGACTGATTTCAGTCACACCAGTTTATTCACCCCACTCCAGGAACACTGCTTCTCCCTGTAGCTACAATGTGTGTGTGTGTGTGTTTTCCACCAAAGTGGGGAGCAAATACAGGAAAACATTATTTCATGAGATACATGAACTGGAAATAAAGACAGTTTTTCTTTTAGTGCTAGGACTTGGCAGCATCAGTTTACATTATCTATCTGTTTAATCACATTGCTGGCTCTGCAATGATATTTATTGACATAAGCATAATACTACATATACAGTTTATTAAGCTAAAGATCAAAATCAACTTATGAGAAAAAGATTGTGTTATTGATAAAGAAGAACTTACATATTTTAAAATCTAGGTAACGGCAAGATAGCAATGTGACTTACAAAACTTGGAGTTAGCTGAAGGGAACTAAAGTGGCAAGAACTTCAATTTTATTGTATTTTATTTTTTTATAGAATGAAGTCGAAGAATACTATTTTTTAAGTGATCAATTAAAAAATTGTAATTTAAACATATTATTTAAAGTTATAATAACTGTATCAGAGAAACTATAAGTAGCACCAAAACTTGATTTTTGAGCAGGAAGAGGAAATTGTGGTTGATATAAAAATATTTCTAAAATGTTTTTTTATAACTAGAAAATTAATTTTTGAACAATAAAATAAAAAATTCTTACAGAGGTGAATTACATTACAGTAGTACTATAATCTATATTGAGTATATTATACTGATTTGATTTGTCTTTCTCACACATATCAACATGTAATAGAAAAGAGATTACCCCCTCCTCCACCTTGTGCATCTCTTTCTACTAAACAGCCAGACCAATTGACTCAATTCCCCATTCTTAAGTCTAGAGAGAAAGTGTTGCTAAACCTGTGTGTATATCATGATTAGATAGTTCAATTGAGTAACCTGGATGTTAGATAAGGTCACCCAGTTCTTTGCAATTTAAATCAAATGGGCTTTATTACCCAATTCCACCAGGATTTACATGTTTCATGGTCATTCTGCCTCTCCTCCATTCCTGTTTCGGCTGGCCTCTTAATCTCACTCTTGCCTTAGTTGGCTGTCAGTTTCTTTATTATGCAGAGAAATTGAGCTCTTTGCTTTATACTTGTATTATGTCTGCCTTTGGATATCAAAAGACTCTAAAGTTCCTGCTAAAACAAAGGGAGATGGGCTCTAATCCTCACATTTGAGCAGGAAAGAAGGAATGTCCATAGCTTTGAAATATGAAGTTTTTGTACTTTCCTCACCCTCAAACCTTTGTAAGTAGAAGGAAACACCATACATACAGGTAAGTTTTAAGATGTGTGAAATTATGCCACCTTGTAACACCTCTTAGAAAACAAAAAAGGAGCAATAGTCAATTTCTCTTTTACAAATAATTTTGTCCATTGCACTTCTGATCAGTTAATATACAAGTAATGCTCACTAGTCAGCATTTGCACACAAATATAGCAAGTTTTCAACCAGAGTTGTGAAGAATACACAGCTGGAAAAATACATGTTTGGCTACATCTGATAAGCAAGTTTTGAAACCCACTGGAGTGTGAGGAGTACTCATTTTAAGGGAAGAAACAGACTATCATGGACCAGCAGCAAATCTTAGTCTTATTTGGGAATGGACTAGTACCAAGCTTGGCACAGTCAGCAAATACTGGTTGTATGAAAGGATCATGTTGTATTTGGACTTGTATTCTGGCTCAGCAATCTTCTAAGTTTGAACTAGTATGGGGTTTATTAAAGTAACAGATTGGCCTCAGATGGAGTCACTCATGCTAGACCCTATGTCAGCAAACCAAAACTTAACCAAATGTCTATGCTTGGCTCTCCCAGAAAAGGAAGCCTGGGTCAACCAGTCAGCTCTTGTTTACTCAGCACAAGCTACAAGACCCAGTTCCAAGACTTCCCTTTTCTCCATATAAGGACAAAAACACTGCTTTAACCAATCAGCAAATGCCTAGCATAAACTCCTTGTCCTACTCACATTGGTCTATAAAAATCTTTTGTCATTCAGCTTTTTGGAACTCCTTTTTAAAGATTGGATGCTGCCTTATTCAATGAAACACTGAACAAAGCCAGTAGGATTGTGAGGCAGAAAGACATATATGATCGGGATGAAACAAGGGTGAGCCCACCAAGAACTCAGGGAATTAATCAGATAAAGACAGAGAGAGAGAAAGGACTCACAGAGTTAATACCCTTTGCAATGTGAGTTAATGTCACATGCTCTGAATCTGGGCTGACCTTGAGACTTCCTCTAACATCATGATTCATTTTCCTAAAAATGCTGAGATGTGAATAGCATAGTGGGAAGAGGGACTTATCTTGAGGCTAAGAGCAGAGAATTGGTGGGGGATAGGTTAAATTCCTAACATGTTCTTTAGTAATCAGCCAACAACCTATCCTAAGGCAGGGCAAGCAGTCTTAACTGATGTGTTTCCAGTACTTACGGCTGGCTACCATCTTGGAGAGGAACAAAAGTTTGTCCTACAGAATTACCTAGAGGACTGACTACAGACAATGACATATTGTCCCTCATAGACATCATGAGACCACCTGACAAGCCGATGGCCCCCAACCTTTTACCTTTATCCCATTCCTGAAACTACTTAAAAGATAGAATCCCAGCTCTTGGGTGCTCCTCCTCTCTCTGAGGTTGCCCGCACTCACTCTTCTTTGAGTGTGTCACTCTCTCTGCCCTACTCTAGACAAGTAGGGAGAGACTACTGAGAGCTCTGATTTGGGCTTGCAAGTTCCCATTCCTGGGTGACCCAGATGGACCTGCGGCTATATGATTATGCTCCTTTGTAGCCTGTCTGAAATTCTCTTTTCTCTGCTTTTGAGAAGTTATTAGAAGATAATTTCACTCCACCCAGTGCTCTGAAGCTCCCCCAAATCCTGGGGTGGTGGGGACTTAGTTCCTACACCATGCAGATTCAAGTGGACACTGGACACCAGGTGACCCTGCTTTAGGAGCTGGCAAGGGATTATGCCCTATGCTGAGAAGCAGTTCAATGAGCTTCCCTTTCTTACCTCTATTTTTCCTTCCTCTCTGCTTTATTCAAGTAAACCTACCTTTTTCTACCTTGCCTCTAGCCCACTTCTCCTTTGAAGTGTATTCAAATAAAACTTTCATTCTGCTTCACTACTGTGTCTCTGCCATTCAGTTCTTTGTTGTGGTGGAGATAAAAACTGAGGAGGACAAACTCAACCCCCAACAGGATCTTTAAAGTTTACTGTTGAATTTTGTTTTTTAACAGGTATTGGGGAATGGGAAGTTAGACACCTCTGAGAGTGGGATGGAAGCATACACAGTGAAGTGCACATGGTATGTGACTTTTGTTGGAAGGACAGACAGTGCTTCACACCCTGGTTCAGTTCTATCTGTGGTAGTGGGAAGGTGCATGTGGAGACTGCAGTATCCACTGAAGG
This sequence comes from Smutsia gigantea, assembly GCA_032199065.1. Lineage (NCBI taxonomy): Eukaryota > Metazoa > Chordata > Mammalia > Pholidota > Manidae > Smutsia > Smutsia gigantea. Next base: position 77,053 of record JAVSCE010002067.1, read on the forward strand.
AAGTATTACCCAATTCCACCACCGTAAAGCCAACCTGTGCAAGCATTTAGGAAGTATCCTTTTATGATTTTCCCTCCTTTCTACTGCACTTTTTAATTTTTTTAATGTAAAATTAAAATTGTTTTTTAGAGCATATTTATAAATCCCAATATTAAAAGAAACCCATGACATCATAATAAGACAAACAGAATCACACTAGTGTTTCACAAAATAAGAGCTGATAATCACTAAAATAGTTAAATGTTATGAAAATAGAGTGAGTACTTCCAGGGTAGATATTAAACAATTAGGGATGGGAAGACAAATATTAATTTGATTCCTTACATGTGGGATAAATCATAGGGTATAAAAATACAATTCTAGATTTCTTTGAAAAGATACAATATGTTTCCATAGATTTTTACACCCTGGTGTATCCAAAAATTCTTCTGGGAGAGAAATTTAGGTGTTTCATTTTCCAGGATGCAAATCTATATCAAATAAATAAACCCATTGGAAATCTTGCACAAGATTAAAAAAAAAGGAATCATAACACAATAATACAGACTTTAAATTATTAGACTATATCAAGTCTAGACAATAATTTAGACTTTTGTAGAGACACAGAAAGTCAGGCAGTCTTTTAGGTTTTGAATGTAAAACTCACTGAATCTTTTCAACACTCTCATTAGGGAGGTGCTATATTATTCTCATTTTACACATGTGGAAACTAAAGCACAGAGGGCAGGAGTGTGGCTCTAGAGTCTGAGCTCCTAAACTCTGAGTCATATCACCTTCCTTTGTAGACCTCCACCAGTGTATTTAAAATCAGAGCATGAATGCCTTCTATACAGTGAAGGGACAAAAATGTTATAAGGGTTAAATGAGATGCTATAAATGCCTGTCATCCAATGAAAGACATGTACTTGAAGGACAAAATGTAAGAGGTAAAATGGGAGAGAGAGGACCTATCAAAGCCCTATCAGAACGATTGCTGTTAATCACATCCTTCACTCTCCAGGGGAGAGAAAAAGCCAGCAGCCATCTAGCAAGTTACTTTACTTTGCATGGAGTTTCTGGCCAAGCCTTGGTGGTGGTCCACTGATAAGAACTTTCAGACTCAAGTCATTTTTAAGTTCTTCCTCTTGTACTTAATATTTTATGATTAAGATAGAAACTCTTGACAGTTTCTTTGTCCTGGAAATCTTTCAATGAGTGCATTTCATTTGAAATTTCAAATATCCAAATTATATTTCTTAAACTGAACTATCTCATATTTCAAAAAATAAAACAAAAACTAAAATCTCAATCTCATTAAGCTGTTGGCATGAATTTGGGATGCAATACTTCTATCCTTTTTGAAAATTAAGATCAAATAAAAATAATTTCTTGCCTTCCTGGACCTAAATAAATAAAAAGAGTATGCTAAAATTCCTGCAATATCCATAAGACATTCAAAGAGCTCCTTTTCTCAGGAAAGTCAGAGCATTAATTTTTTTCTTTCAGTTTGGTAATAAAGACACTTAAAAAACATATTAAATGAGTCCTACTTTCAATCTGAAGCACATATATTTTGTTAAAAAATTACAGTGATTTAAGATAATTTTGCTATTAGTATTCAAGGTCAAAAAATACTAGCAAAACTGAAGAGAAGGAAGATTCAATATATCTACCAAAATATAAACTTTGCCATGAAAAGTTACTTATCACTAATTGGTTTGAAATACTGAGACATTAAGCATATGTTCAGTGGGGCTTACACATCAAAAACTTTACACAATCTGTTCATGTGAATTGCCTATTGAAGACATGGGGTGATTAGGTGTGTTTAATGAGCAATGAATTTAAGGAAGCTTTGTTGTGCGTGAAAAGTGCACAGGTCAGGAGGTCCAACTGATGAGAAATAGAAACACTTGGTCAGAAGTTCAATATGAGGATGGAATCATTTTCAGCTCAGTTTGATCTTGTCTGTTCTGCTCCTCCATCTGTGGCACTTTGGAGAATGTGTCAATGGTATCTGTTGCTAAAACAGTCCTGTTGTGGCTATGTCCAAAGGAGGATTGACTGGGAGAGTTAATTGCTGTGTGCAAAATGAGGAATTTGAAGGACCTGGTTGCTTATTCTCCATATAAAACTCTCAACCCACTTCTCAGTGACTGTAACTTTGAGCAGCTTCTCTTGAATCTTCCTCAATGTATTTTGATCATAAAAGTTAAATTCAAATAAAAATATGTGCAGAAAACTGAATTTTTGTTTTGGTACTATTCAATAGCTGAATGATTTTTGTGTAAGTTGCCTAAATTTTAGAACAATGCAAACATCTGTTTACAAATTGAAAGAATACATAATATGTGATATTCATTCCAGGCATAAAATTCTATAGTCAAGTTTTTTACCTGTGAGATTGGAGGCCATTTAATTTACAGGAGATTTTTTTTCCTTAGATTGAGGCTCTGTCTGTCCAGCTCTAGACAAGAAAGCAAAAGTGATAGGAAGCATTTCTCATGGAGGGTACATAATATTGAATACAAGGAATAGTGATACAGGTTTGGAAAGGCTGAAGCAACAATAAGGGGCTGTCCCATGGTGCTTGGACCCTTAAGGAGGCCACACTTTACATCATATACTCAGAAGATTTAAAAATTTTTAAATAAAAAACCCAGAATGGGAACCATCCACTGCTGGAGCCTCATGGCCAGGAGTGTGAATTCCAGAAAGAAGTGCATAATGGCGTCCCCTTCCCTGTCCCCAGCCAGGGTCTCCCACAGGTAGACCCCAACAGAAACCTGACTACCAGGAGTTTGGGAAAAGGAGTTTTCAGCACTCAATCCAGTTTGTGGAACACAGGGTCAGCAAGGGTGGGTTTGATGCTGAGAAAAGCTGGTGAACCACCACCTGAGGGGAAAGGACATGTCTTCTCTTCAGTGAGTCTACCTGACAGTTAGTGCTTGAACACCAGGGCCCTCAGTTATTTATTTCCTTATGTGAAAATGGTGAACCTAGTGTGGCAAGTTAACTAATGAGAGGAACAAAGAACTCTGCCATAAATTGGCCTATAGGATATGTAATTACTGCAATGCTTTATAGCTAATGTGACCATTTCTGTCAAGATAACCCTAATAAATCAAATGCATATAAAAATTAAATTATCTTTCCTTAATAAAAGAGAGAGAGAGAATAGCAGATAGGACTATATATATCTAGGCATATATTTTTGTCCATATGGCATATAGGAGAGCATAATCTGTTGGAAAATTACTGAATTCTAATCAAAAAGTTTCTTAAAGTGATGAAGAGAAATAATTAATAATGGACTAAGTGGATGCCTCATGACATGAAATCTGTGCTCCATGGATTAATTAGAAGAAAAAAAAGTTTTTATTCTTAACGTAAGAGCTGATAAATGGCCATCTGGGCTGACACAGGGATGGCGTGAGGCTACATTATCCACCTGTCTTTATCGCTCAGAACCATTGCTTCTACTGAACTGTTGTTTTCATTCCTTCTGCTTTTAAAGGCCTTTTACTACTTCTATAATGCATTATTCAAGTACCTGATTTCATACTGTTTTTTTTGTTCCGTTGTGCTTCATTTACTTGGATACAAGCAGTTGCACCACGCTGTCTTCAAAAACATTTTTTATCTTTTTTTGGTGTAAGACAAAATCTTACACACAAATGAAATATATGAAAAAAAAACTGAAGAGCAACTTGAGTTGAAAGGCAAGGGAAGGCAACCTGTTCTCTGTGCCCCACCTCCCGTTTGGTCCAGGCGCCCTGGAAGCTTCAGTGTTATGAGGAAAACAGCTCAAGAGCCCCTGTCCTCCATGGCTGCCTGTTGCATTGTGGACTGTAGGATGTTGGTATAATCACTATTTAAATATGCAGTAACACCTAAGGATTTTGCTATGAGACCAAATTAAAGGTTATTACTTTTGCCTTTATTATTTCTGAATTAAAATTTAGATTAATTTGCATTTTGGTGAACAAGACGTTAGTGGGTCCTTCTACCCTGGGAAGTACACTGATGTACGATTGTTGTCCTATTCAACATTATGAATGGCCTAATGAGATAGTTTTGTTGACAAATTAATTATGATTGCTATGTTAGCAATGATTCCAATTTTTAAATTATTTGCTTTTTAAACTTTAACACTCAATAACTATTTTTAGATTAATGCAGGTGAAATCAGTTCTGCTTATTGTGTCAGAAGAGTGTGGCTAGACTTGGTTGTGTGGGGGTGTTTTATCATCAAATGTGGATTTTTCTGTTGGGTCCTCCAGCACATTTTATAGAATTTTTTCTCTCAACTAGGGGTTGAGATTGTCCCAGTTTGAGTGTAAACCGTGATAATGCTGGGATTCATAAGCCCCTGAGCCCTTTTGGGGAGGTCCGCGAGGCAAGCTCAGTCTGCATTAGGGCCACCTCTTCATTACTCTTTTTAGGGAAGCAGAAGTCAGCCAAAGTGCATAGGACTGTAAAATGGAAGTGTGATCACCGTCACATGGACCTGCAGCCAGTCCACCGTGAGCACTTTCCTGGCTCTGAGCAAAAGAGGCTTTGGCAGAAATTCAGATTACTTTTTACAAAATCACTGAGATGCTGTCCTACAAGGAGACCTTGTGTGGGGCTGCGTTGGCGAACCTGATCTCCACTTCCCCAAACGCCCAGGGGGTCCCTCACCGGCACTGAGGCGCTTCCCGCCGGGAGGCCGCCATCCCTCCGAGCAGCGCCTCCCCGCCGCCCATGCCGCCTGCAGCGAGCCTGGGGACGACGCGAGCGGCTGCGGAGCACGTGCGCGGAAGGACGCGTCTCCTGGGACCCGCGCGGCCCGCCTGTGCGGCCCCGAAGCTCCCCGTGCGGGGGGGGTGCGGGGGTCCCCGGGAAGGGGTGGGTGTGGAAAGCAACAGCCAGGCTGGCGGGGAACCGTGTGTGTCCTGTGCCCAGGCGTGGGTGTGCGGGTGGCGTTCCCGGGGCACCGCCCGGCACGCCGAGCGCAGTGCCGGTGGGCGTTACTCCCTCACACTCGTCGGGTCTCCTCAACCAGTGTTTCTGCCCGTCCCTCCGTCGCCCCCCGACTGATGCCCAGTGCTTGTCACTCAGCCGTCATCAGTCTTTTTAAATTGAACATGTAAATGAGGCCTATTCAGGATAGTCTTGTTGAACACGTCTTTTTTTTTTCACCCCTTTTATAATAGTAGTGATCTTGTTTATTTTTTAAGGCTCAAATGCCACGTAAGCAAACCTGTGGCCGTATCTCAGGCCCCACTGCTTAGGGGCCCGTATGCCTGTTAGGATTACCCCACGCTGAGGGATTCCGCAGCTCAAAGTTCCTATTTCAAGCAGCTCTTTTATTCTTACTTTTTTTTTTTATTGAGTAAAATATATATAACATAACATTTGCCATCTTTAAGCGCACAGCTCGGCGGCACTAAATGCATTCACACTGTTGGGCAACAAACACCCCAAACGGAAGCCCTGCGACCACTGAGCAACTCGCGTGTCTCCCCCCGCCAGCCCCCGCGACCACCTCTGCTTCTGGCCCGTGTGATGCGGCTGCTTCTGTTGCCCCCTGGAGGCGGAGTCAAGCAGCATAGTCAAGCAGCATAGTCCCATGTGGCTGGCTAATTCCTTTCACGTGGGATCCTCTAGGCTCATCCATGCTGCAGCGAGGGTCGGAAATCCCTTCCTTTTTAAGGCTGAATAACATCCCACTGTAAGAATAAACCACATTGTGTTTATCCGTTTTTCTCATGTTTTCTTACACATAATTTCCTCACTCAGAAGAATCTTTGGTACTTTTTTAGATTAAAATCAGTATCGTGGGTTAGTTTTCAAACTTTCCGGTGTTTGCTAAATTTATCTCCTGATGTCACTTGCCAGACTGTTCCATCTAGAGACTTATTTTCACACTATTCCAGATACACACTTTTGGTCCAATAAAGTCCCAATTCTTAAGAATCTCTTTTATCTTCTTATCCATTTAAATAAGACCCATCATTGTAGACTCTGCTCAAAGTCTACCTCCTCCACCCAAATGCCACTGTCTACTTGAGTCTGAGAAAAGATATCCGTCTTCTGATTTCTTGTTCCAAGTTACCATGTTTGGGAATCCATCTGGCCTTCTGACAGGGTTGGGATATCAGCACTGTGGCTACCTTGTAGTCCTGATGAGATAGATCTCTTTGTAATCCCCATCCAGGCACCATCTTCCCAATTAATCCCTGTGCCTTACATGGAATCTTCCCTGGATTTCCCTTCCTCATTTCTCAGTTGTGCCGTATCTGCACCCATAACTTTTCTGGAATAGTTTGGATCTTGCCTCTTCTCCTACAGTAAAACCAACCCTCTCGTCCCAAGCTCTCTCACTGCACTGAGGACAGTTGCCTAAAATGGCTCTTGTACTGCAGATCATGCCGTGTGTCTGCTCCAGTTTAGACTCTCAAGACTGTGAGCTTTTCAGGGCAAATATCATGCCTGACCCCATTTTTCATCAGAGAATCCTGTTGTCCCTGGCACATACGCCCACTGTTTGTTTTCTCCACACAGGGGACAAAGAAAAAACATGGTTGGACTCCAGATAGCAGAAAACAAACTTTGAACATGCAATATTACTACTATCATTCTGGTGACTTCCACGATGAATATTAGGGAATGCCTATGTGCCAGCCACTGTGATAAATGCCCTGGACATTGCACAGATGAGTAACACATCATTTCTTTCTTCAAGAGTTTAGGATATATGAATGAAGAAGTTATAAACTAGAGGTCAGAACAGGCTGTGTGCCTGTAATTATGTGCAGCAAGCCACTACAAGGAAGAGAGGAACTAAGAATGCATTGACTAATTGATCGATTGATTTAGTGCAGAATAGTTTACGAAAAGCTTTGTGTAGCATGAAGTTGAACTCCAACATGTCAAGTGGTTTGAGTACAGATAGAAATGGAGAAGGCAGAGGACGTAACCTGAGCAAAAGCTTGGAGACTGGAAAATGCAGAAGTGTCAGGAGAACAGCATATGGTGTATTTGTAGGAGCGGTTGGCGGTGGTTGTGGGGCTCAGGAAGCAATCCTAGGCTTCCATTTATTGATGGAACACTGAGGAAGGGTTTTGGATAGGGGGGTGACAGGCTAGAGAGATCACCTGTCATGTAGGCAAATTCTCACTTGCTAGTTCTCTTGCCATGCTCAAATTTCTCATCAAATTCTCTTCGTCAGGAATTCAGGGATATCTTGAACTCCTCAGAGAAAGAATAAAGTCAGGAAATCAGGCAATAGAACAACGCAGTGCAAGTGAGGGGTGCCTCACATTCCCCAGTGATTCTGTGGCATTTGAAATGAAGGAGACCCAGTGTTTGTTTTACTGGCTCCCTTGGAATCTTTCCATGCAGCCACATGGAATGACAGTTGACAGGGGCAGAAGCAGAGCTGTATGTATGTGACCATAAAGGCACCAGCGGCTCAGATGCAGGATGCCTGGGGTTGGACGGTTGCAGAGTGGACTCTGGATGGAGGTGGTGCTGCCTTTGATCTGCACTCTGCCTCCGGTTGCTCACCTTCCTAGGGCTTTCATGTCAAGCCCAGCCAGCACTGCTTTCATCTATTTGGGTAGTTTATCTGGTCTCCTCACTCCAGGCTCCATTCCAAATTCTAGCTCCTCCCCCCTCATCAATGACTCCTTTTCATGAATCCCAATTATTTCTCTACCCTGAGAAATGGTGATGCTGCTTCAGTGTCTGTTCACAGGAATTACTGAGAATACATTGAAGCAAAAGATCAGGAATATAAATGAGTTTTATCTTCAACCAGAAATGGGTGTTCATACAGTGGAGGCTTTTCTTTATAAAATCGCCATGACTGTTACACTAGAGATAACTACTCTGAATATACTATATTTTTAACTTGTAACATTCTCCTGATTTTTAATTTTTATACACCATCTATTCATCTTACAAATGTTAATATATAATGGGCCACTGAGAAAGGAGAGCTCACACTGATTCAATTCAATAACTGTATCTTTGACTCTTAGCTCAATATCAGAAGCATGTGACTCCTAGCCTTGTGTGAACACATAGTCAATGTTGGATGAGTGACTGACCCCAGAATCACTCAGTAATTGAACAAACCAGAATCCTGTGCCCTTTATAGCCCTTCTTTTTCCCACTGTACAAAAATTACCACATAAGAGCAATGAAGGCTCTCACAGAAAAAAGAAAAAAAAAAGAAGGGACTAAAAGAAGAGAGGGATGGAGGGAAGGGAAACAGAGGAAATGAAAGATAAGTAAAGGGTAGAACAGGGAAGAAAAGGAAGAAAAGGAAAAGAAAAGGAGATATCATCTCTGCCTCTCTGAACAGACAATTATAGTTTAGATGCAGAGCAACTGAAATATTAGGATTTGAGATAGCTGATGTACAGTGGACATTCTTTTGAGATGTTGATGAACTTCTTTCAGAAAATTTGCTATTACCCCAAAGGGTCTATAATTGAAGAAACTAGGGCAATGTCAAATGGGAAGCCCCTTATTAGAGAGCAGAGGGACTCAGGTACAGAATAGAAGAACAGAGGTGAATCATCACAGCATTGCAAAATGGCAACATATAAATAATAATAATCAATTATTACAGATGGTAACTACACTTGCTGTGAGGGGCATGTAGTAATGTATTTCACTGTCAACTCCCTATGTTGTACCCATGAAACCAATATAATATTGTGTATCAGCTATATTTCAATAAAAGATAAAAGCCACCTTTGACATATATTTCACACATATTATATTTATTCTCACACTGTAGTGAGATGAGAAAGATGAGAATTATTTTACCTAAAGAAGTGACACTGCCCTCTTTCTCTAACACCTGTATCTCAGAGAGAAGGTAGTTAAGGGTGTCCCAGGGGCACAATGGCAGTGTGATCTGCTCCACTGTTTCACTGTTCACACCCATTACTGTATTTATCTTAGGAATCACAAGACTGAGATCAACACTGAATGTCTTGGCCATAGTTATTCCCCAGTTAAGCTAAAAAATCAGAATGTGCAGAGATTCTGCTCCCTACTACTCTTTATGTATGTCCCCATGCCACTTCTTCCAGACAGCTACGATTAAGCAGCTAGAGCCCTGTGCGTGGTTGTGTCAGGTCAGAGTGCAACGGGGCCAGCTCATCTTCTGACCCACTCTGAACCACCTCACCCTCTCAAGATTCAGCAGGACCATTGTAAGGTCTTGTGGCTCCACCTACTTTATCCTTAACAAAGCCTGCAAGTGCTAAGCAGCGGTCTCCACTGGGTGATCCACTTCACCTCCCTATTTCATCTCCAAATTAAGAGGGTTTAAGTGATTTTCCCAAGATTTACCTTTGTTGGGGATAGTCATGGTGTTAACTCTTGTCTATTTTAGTGTGATGGATACCATCGAGGGGCTCTTCTGTCATATCCAGGCACATCCCAGAGATACTGCAGGTACAGTTCCAGATCAATAAAGCAAATAATGAAATAATGAAAGTATAATGAATTTTTTTGGTTTGCCAGTGCACATAAAAGTTATGTTCACAATATACTATAGTCTATTAAGTGTGCAATAGCATTATATCTAAGAAAACAAAGAACATACCTCAAATAAAAATATTCTATGCTAAAACATGCTCAGCATCGTCTGATATTTCAGTGGGTCTAGTGTAATTTTTTGCTTGTGGAGGGTCTTGCCTGGTTGTTGATGGCCACTGACTAATCAGGGTGGTAGCTGCTGAAGGTTAGGGTGACTGTGATAATTTCTTACTATAAGACAGTAATGAAATTTCCCACCTTGATTGACTCTTCCTTTCACTAATGATTTCTCTGTGGCATGTGATCCTGTTTGATAGGATTTTGCCCACAGTAAAACATCCTTTATAATTAGAGTCAATCTTCTCAAACCCTGCCACTGCTTTATCAACTAAGTTGATGTACTTACTATACTACAGTAAATCCTCTGTTGTCACTCAAGTCTTCAGAGCGTCTTCACCAGGATTAGATTCCATCTCAAGAAACAACTTTATTTGCTCATCTGTAAGAAGCAACTCCACATCCATTAAAGTTTTATCATGACACTGAAGCAATTTAGTCACATGTTCATGCTCTGGTGCTGATTCTAATTCTCTCGCTGTTTCCACTACCTCTGTCATTACTTCCTCCACTAAAGTCTTGAACTCCTCAAACTCAACTGTTGACAGTTGGAATCAACTTCATCCAAATTCCTATTAATGTTGATATTTTGACCTCTTCTAATGAATCATAAATGCTTGTAATGACATCTAGAATGGCAAATGCTTTCCACAATTTTTCTAATTGACTTTGCCCAAATCCATCAGAGGAGTCACTGTCCATAGCAGCTCTAGTGTTATGGAACATATTTCTTAAATACAAAGACTCAAAAATCAAAATTACTCCTTGATCCATGGGCTGCAGGATGGATGTTGTATGTGCAGGCATGAAAACAACATTAATCTCCTTGTCCATCTCTATCAGAGCTCTGGGGTGATCAGGTGCTTGGTCAATGAGCAGCAACATTTAGAAAGGAATCTTTTCCTCTGAGCGGGGGCGTCTCAACAACAGGTTTAAACAAGTCAGTAAACCATGTTGTAAACAGATGTGCTGCCCTCCAGGGTTTGTTCCATTTACAGAGCACACATAAGGTGGCTTTAGCATAAATGAGCCCTGAGAAGCTTAGAAGGTAAATGAACATTGCTTCAACTTACTGACCAGCTGCATTAGCCCCTAATGAGAGTCAGTTCGTCTTTTGAAGCAATGAAGCCAGGCATTGACTTCTCCTCTCTAACTATGAGAGTTCTAGAGGGAATCTTCTAACATAAGACTGTTTTGTTACTGTGAATGTCTTTTGTCTTGTGAATCCATCTTAGCTAGCTTCTGGATAACCTTCTGGAACTTCTCTATCAGCACTTGCTGCTTCACCTGCACTTTTATGTTTCAGAGATGGCTTCTTTTCTTAAACCTCATGAACCAACCTCTGCTGGCTTCAGACCTTTCTACTGCAGCTTCCTCACTTCTCTCAGCCTCCACAGAATTGAAGAGTTAAGGCCTTACTCTGTATTCAGCTTTGGTTTATGGGAATGTTGTAACTGGTGTGACCTACCTAAGCCACTAAAGCTTTCTCCATATCAGCAGTAAGGCTATTTCACTTTCTAATCAATTATGAATTCACTGAAGTAGCTCTTTTAATTTCCTTCAAGAACTTTTCCTTTGCATTCACAATGTGGCTAGCTGGCACAAGAGGCCTAGCTTATGGCTTGGTTCAGCTTTTGACATGCCTTCTCCACTGAGCTGAATCATATCTAGCTTTTGATTTAAAGTAAGAGACATGCAACACTTCCTTTTGCTTGAACACTTAGAGGCCACTGTAGGCTTATTAAATGGCCTAATTTCAGTATTGTTGTGTCTTAGGGAATAGGGAGGTCAAAGGAGAGGAATAAAGATGGAGGAAATGGTTGCACAGTGGAGCAGTCAGACCACACATGATTTACCAATTAAGTTTTCATTCTTTTGTGACTAAAATAATTAACTAAAATAATTAACAATTGCAACATCAAAGATCACTGATCACAGATCACCATAACAGCTGTAAATCAAAAATGTGATACAGAGACCCATGGTTATGCCAATAAACTTGCTCAACAGAGGGTTGCCACAAACCTTTAATTTATAAAAACACAATATCGTTGAAGCACAATAAAATGAGATATGCCTGTATCCATTGATTTTACAATGATCAAAAGTAATGTGTACTATATAACATTTAAAATTTTTTTATTTCAGCTCATTTCACATTTACAAAAGTTTTGCAAACATAGAAAATAGAGGTCTTGTGTTACATATCTTACCCTCGTGTTAACAGTTGAATAACTATGGCAAATATATCAAAATTAAGAAATCAGTATTGATAAAACACTATTAACTAAAATACAGAATATATTTTAATTTCACAAGATTTTCCATTAATATAATTCTGCTGTTCTAAGTTTCAGTCCAGGGCACTGTTTTGCGTTCAATTGTCATGTCTCTGCGGTCTCTCCCTGTTTATAACCGTTTTGTCTCAGTTTTCCCTAGTTTTTCATGACCTTGATCTGTTGTAGAGAACTGGCTCGGTTTTGTACAATATACTTCAGTTTGGTTTCATCTGATGTTTTCACATGATTTAAATGGGTTTATGAATTTTTTTGAAGAGTACTGCAGGTATGATGTGCACTTTTTATGGCATCATGAATTCATTGTAGGATACATCTTATCTACATGGCTTATTTTTGATGATGTTAAACTTGGTCACTTTGTGGTGTCTGCCAGATTTCTCCACTATAAAGTTACTATTTTTCCCTGCTCAACACCTTCTTATGGACAGCTCCCCAGACTCAGCACATGTAAAACAAATTCAGTATGCTCATCATCCTCTCAGAGACCTGCATCAGAAACCAGGAAGTCATCGAGCACTCCCTTCTTTCTCTCACCACCAACACTTCCAAATTTCCCTACTTTCTCTATTAATACTTGTTAGCTGCATTGTTGACACACTTCCAGTAACAGGAGATTGAAGGTTTGACACTTGGATGTTAAAATAAAACTCCCAAAATAATATTAATAACACACAAATCATATTAATCAAGACAACATAAAATGCCCAGGAGAAAGCTAAAGAATTAAAAATGAGACCCACAGTGTTCCTTAGCAAAACAAACATCTCGATAAAACTAAAACTAGAAAACACAGCAAAGTGGAAAACCTTTTCCTCAAAGAAACCTGGGCCAAATTCTAAGGCAGAGGCTCACTGATAATTTACCCCTCTCCCTTGCAAACCAATGAACAGGCTGGGAGCTTACTATTTGGTAAGGATTCATTAATGCTTGTTGCATGGTTAGAAATATGAACAGATGATTAAATCAGTCCAATTTCTCAAAGATCTGAGTGCCCTATTGTTGGAAGAGAAGATAGACAAAAGGCAAAACTTAATCCAGGGACCATATTCCTCCAGCTCTAGAACTTGTCAATGGAGAGGACCTGCTTCAGGGGGTATCTGCCGCAGTCCCTCCCATGCAATCTGGTGCTGACTCAATTCGGTGAGAGGACTGACAGCTCTCATGAAGCTTGGCCCTAACAACCTCTGAGAAACCCCACTGCAAGCCTGCCTGAGTCTCTTCTTGAAAGTTTCTAAATGCTCCAGAACTGCCTCAGGTTCCTACAAATCTTGTAGAATTCAATTAGATTTAGGTAAGCTGATCACTTGATTAAATTATTCTTAGGAAGGTGTTAATTTTAAAAGATGAGCTTGTCAAAAGATGTGACTTAATTGGAAGAGTATATTTGGAGGTATTTTTGAACTGTGTGGTTATTTATATAAACTCTGAATACATAAATCCTTAACCTATGTCTTTCAGGTTCTTCCAAAGAGTATCTAAGAAGGGTGGTGACAAGGAAGCCCTAAAAGTGTTAATAAAATCTTGTTTTCTTATTTTTGTTAATGACAGTTATAAACTATTCTATTTCCTAATGTTGTTATGACTTAGGAAAAGTGGGTTTAAAATCTGATATAATGTCCCACCATGAAAATGAGTTGGTTAAGTAATTATTATGATTTACTGAAGGTTTTTGAGAAAGTCTATGAAAGAGGACAGTGGAAACTGCTGAGAGCCAAGAACTTAAGTGACCAGTGGCTGTAGGTGCCACTGGGAATGTGGGGAAATGAGAATGGCTGCTGGGTGGCTGCTCCCAAGCCAGAGGATAGATTCCACAGACACCAGGAGCAGTCAGCTGTGCATGAAGGTATTTTTATCTCTGCTTGTTTGCACAAACATGTACAGACCCACACAGGCACACACACACACAGATTACTCAATCCACTAGTCCAGAAAATATCTCTTTCATCCATATATAATGATGTGAAGGAAATAAGAATTTTTGTGCTGATATATGTTTCTTTGATGTAAGAATTCTTTTGAACCAAAGGCAAATAAGAAGGATCAAGGATCAAATGCAAGGGAAGTCCCTTCTGTCTCTTCACCTCAAGCAGGACATATATTTATGGACATATCCCTTCTCTTTTATCAACCAGGAGGGACAAAAGGTAATCATCTGAGATAACTTTCGCCTACAGAGCATACCCAAGGAATCTCAGACACTCATGTTATTTGACTTGGGTTTATCTTCTCTTGTTAATCTGCTCTTTGTTTCAGAGCCTTAGATGAGTAATCAAAAGATGTTTTGTCCTCTACAAATAACTATACAACTTTCGTTTCATTGCTTTAAGGTCATTTTACATTGTTTGAGCATAATCGTACCCATGCCCCTCCATGCAGTGCTGCAGGTTTGTAAAGTGTTCACTTTTCCACTTCAGTAAGTATCCGTACATATATTTATGGGGGAAAGTAGCACCTGAGAAATTTTTGTCAAAATCCAGCACTTTTCTCCAAAGCATAGAATTTAAAAAAAAATCCTCTTTTACCATGGGAAAGAGAGAGAGAGAGAGAGGAAAAAAAGATTATTCACCTATGTAAGCCCGTGAGAAGTTATCCAACTTTTTATTATCCTGAAAATTCATAAAATCAACAATTGGGAAATTAAATTAGTGCCTTTCTAACATGCAGAAGTTAAGCAAAAAGAATAATGTTATTTTTTCTAATGGCCAGTAATGAGATGTTCTGAAATGCATCCCTGCCTTAAAGCATGGCAACATGCATGTAAACATGCATGCATAAATGGATGATGACACAGTAATAGGAGTACCTGCAGTTGAGACAGGCAGCCTTCGGGGAGAGTCAGTGAGGAGAGAGGTACAGCCAAGTAAGCAGTAGTGGGGATTAAGACAGATACACACATATGTAGGGGAACAAGATATTCTAGAGGCCAAAGTTAGAGTTCAAAAGCTTTAAAAGTAAAAAAGTTTAAAGAGATAAGGGTTTTAGAGTTAATAAAATTACAAGTCCCAAATAGGCTAGAAAAGATGGCAGGATATGTATCAATAGGGATTGATAGTTTAAGCTTTTTTAAGATCACATAAATTCTCTTTGCTAGTTGACCCACTTTGAAAAGCTGAGTTAAAGGGACTAACATCTAAGAAAATTAAAATATGCAGAGGAGGAAACAATAACTATCCCTCTTTCTTTTAAGATTTTGGCTGGGAACTTGGTAACAAAAGACAGACTAGCAAGAAAAAAACAAGCAAAATATTTTTAATATATATACATGGAAGATACCCAGGAAAAAAGTGAGCAATGCATAAAGGTAGTTTAGAAGTCAGCAACTTCAACAAAAACAATTCATTTGATGAGAAATGACAGGACAAGGGGAAGCCACTTCAGGCTTTCAAAGGCAGTCCACTGTGGGAAGGTAAATCTATGTGCAAGGAATGGCAGATAAAAGTGGTTAGCAAAAATCATATGTAGATTCCTCTGATGCCATTTTCAGGGTAATTGGGTCTAAAGTTGTCTCCAGTGGTTTTGTGCTTCCTGTTAGAGAAAGAAGGAGGGACCCCTTTGAGAATTTTTGTCCTGCTTTAAGACAAATAGGGAAAGGGCAAGGTTTCCATATATCTTTTTCTTCTCAATAGTCTTCAGCTCAGACAGAATAATCTTTAAGTTAAAATGACATGTTTAGGAGAGGCATATTCTGCCACTTTTCAAATACCTGAAAATTCAGCCTCAAAAGTGACCTCAATATATTACTAAAATGCTGGTCAGATTGAGGAATTTACTAAAATAATATAAATGCTTCCATATTTTGGGGGAAAGCATGTTGAAGTAGGAAAATTAAATGCAGCAGCTTTTGCTGATGTATGTTTGCCATTTATTTATTAAAAATACTTTAGTAATATACCTTCATAAATACTGAATTCAGATTATGATTTTAAATTTGGGTGACAAATACTTCAACAACAGGTGTGCTTTAATCCAAGTTAAAATGAAAAGTGTAGGTGGTTGGAGATAAAAGTTCAGTATTTATGGAACATTCCCTAAGTGCTAGATATTGTACTGAAGTAGGAATAAATAGACGGGTAACATTCAGTCCATACATAATTCCAAGATAATAGAGGCCTAAGAAAGTGCATGGTATGAAGAACAAGGTAGCTCTTTCAGAAACCCTTATAGAATGTTTTAAAGGGACTCTAGTGTAGACAACATGTTTTAAAGGAGAAGTAAGCTTTCTCCATGGTAGTGGAGGGGATTAGTAGGTTCAAATGAAGTTTATAATTTCAGGATTTTTAAAATAAACACAAAAATTAGGGAACTACTTTTTTTTCCAAGCCCTTTGAACATTTTACTGACTACTTATACAATATCTGTAAGGCAAAACATCTTCAAATACCATTTAATTGAAAAGGAAGGCTAACACTTAAACAATGGTGAAACCACCATGAATTTAGTATTTCAAAGTAAAATGGACAATGGAAAGCACTATATAAAAGAGCATTTCCAAGTGATCCTATTCACGGGAAGTCTTCACAAGCTATTAACATATCAGTCAATGTTACAATGTCTCTCCTGCACTGACCTGCAGGTCATTTTATTATCTGATTCTAAGAGTTGTAGCTGTAGATGGTACTATTTGCTGAAAGGTACAAGAGAGCAAATTACACTGTAAGGAAAAAAGTCAAGATCTTACATTGAAATAAATACCAAATGTACCCGTTACTAAATATAATTCAAAATCAAATGGAAAATTTAAAGGCTCTGCCATAGAATGTTAAATCCAGTGAGAAACAGATCCTAAAGGAGGATTAAAAACTGGATGAAATAGTGCAAATCTGGCATAATTCCTACTATTATGAATGCAATTTCTTGGTCATTTATCAATGCCATGTTAAATGCCTTTAATCACATATCCAAGACATCTATAGGTTAAAATAAGCATTACGATTTATTATTTTATCATAACCAGGATTATGGGGGAAACTATTATTGCATCGTAAGGAAATGTAGAGCCAGGATTTCAGGAATTTAGGGTATAGGTGTACTAAAGTCCACAAGACATGTTTCAAAAATAACATAAACGCACAAGCGAAAAGTGACCAAATTTTAGATGTATGAGGAATCACATTCATTCTGCCCTATGACCTAAGAAATGAGCTTCTTTGACCTGAAAAATAGCACCTATGACTAATAAAGAAATGTTTCCAAGATAAACACCCAGAAAGTTGTACCCCCTTGGACAATCCTCTTTAAGTCCCTATTACCTGGACAGCAGGTCTAGCCATACAGTCCTGGCTGCTTCCTTCTGCCTGCAGTCCAGCGACTCACTGACCTTGTACTTTTTGTTTTCTTGTGACCCAACAGAACCCTCACCCTAATGGCCTGTAGCAGAACAGACACACAAACAATTCTCCAGAATCATGCACCCACATACACACACACACACATACCCCAATTAAACTCACTTGAAAAAAATAGACCGTTTCCCAAAGTCAGAGTCCATCTGTGTGACACATTTTGTAGACAGCTTTTATCTTTGATGTCCTTTTCTATGCTGAATTCCACTCATCATTGGTGAATGACAATTCTGGGTGGCAGTTGCTGGGTAGAGGTCTTCGAGTATCACGAGCAACTGCTAGACAAGGGCTCTTTTACCTCCTGATATACAAATTCTGAGTGCACCTATAGACTGTTGCTTCTTCACATCAATAATGACAGGGGTTGAATTACATAATGTGAGTGAATGTGCCTGAAAGTTTTTCTACACCAAGCAGAGAAAGACTAAAAAACCTTTTTTTTTTTGGCTTATTATAACCAAGTCTGTGTCTTTTAGGGAAAAACAAGTTTTGTCTATTGAAGAAGCAAAGGACAGTTCTAGAGTTCCAAAGACAGGATCAAAATGAGAAAGACAACAGTAAATGCAGGTTTTGAGCATCAGCTATGAGGCCTGATAGATAGTTTTGGCTCTCTTTCATGAAAATCAATGTAACTCTTAACCTTGATTTCACCTTGAAATCATTAGGGAACCTTTTATAAAATGAGACTCCAACATAGTCAGATGATTACTTAAAAAAAAACATCCCAAGGTTGTTTCACTGTGTAGACAAGATGGATAGCCACTGAGTCAAAGTAACAAAAATAGTTAGAAAATTGCCTATTGAGATACATATGTTAATTCCATGCCCTGGTATACATTGGTCACATTGTTTTATTCAGATAACACACTTCTGTTTGCTGGTGATGTTTATCCCATTATTGAAGTTTAGCCTGTTCTTCTGGCACCTTTCCCACCCAAGTGATCCTATGGTAGGTAAGATTTTGCTTTCTTCAGCCTTTCCTCTCCCTAATATTAAACTCCTTTTATTTGGTCTTCATTAAATATATAAAGATATATATTCTGCTTCAAGTCAATTTTTGAAAAAAAACTTGATACATGTATTCAATTATACACTTGCATAATAAAAACCTGCTTGTATTATTTCAAAATTTCCTCAAGCAAGCTCTCATGAGAGACTGGATAGAAATGGTAGCAGTGACTCAATGGGCAGCAATGGACAAAACTGAAGAGACGGTAGGATGCACTTGTCTATATTTCTCATGACACTTTATCCTCCTAAATTAGTTATCAAAGATATTAAGAGAAAATACTTATGTCTATTGAAAAATACATATTTACCACAAAAAAATATATTGAATGAGGTTGTCTAAAATAAATATTAAAATGCTGATGCTAGCTGCAATATTTTTGGCATGGGAAGCTGTAGGACATTTAGGATTCTCCAGAAATTAGCTAAAAAGAGATGATAAAATTATTGCTGGAAAAGCAAAACATGTGGGTTAACTGCAGTCCCTGAGAAGTCTACCTTCAGGCCCAGCTTCTCTGTCAAACAACTCACAGTTTTCCGTGCCAGATAGATTCTGGGGCCAAGAATTTCTACTGATATTTGGTCTCTCATAGTAGGGTGGAAAGCAATCTCTAGCTGCCATCTAAACTATATGGTATTTTCTTTAATATTTGTGTTTGTAAGTTACAGTCTTAATTCTTTTTTTGATATTCTGGTTGCCTAGAGACCCAAAACAGATATTCCCTGCATACTAAAATTCAGATTGCATCACACAACTCATTCCTTTCCCATTAATTTTATGTTAATGTTGCACTTGGTGGCTGGTTTTTACACCTTACTTTTAAGGTGGTTATGTGTCCTGAGATTGAGCACACCTATTGCATCAGAATAATCATATGGTGGTCATGATGACATGAATTGAACCAAGGGGAATAGAAAAGTAGAATTTTTTTTTTTGCTTTTTTAAACTGAGAACCTTATGGCCACAATGAGAAAAAAGAATCAATATTTGTTGGTTGCTGATCTCTAACTTCAGGTCTCTACTAAAATAGGAATGTATTTTACCCTAGAATATTATTACTGCTCCAGTTAAGACAAAAACTCCCATATGAACCTCATCTAAAGCTTTTGATGTTATTCATGTAGACCTTATGAGTGAAATTTCCATTTCAATCTGCAATAAATATTTGTCTCTGTGAGTCTTGGCTTACATTCTCTGTTGCTTTAAGAGCAAATCTGGGACAAAAATTTTGGGATCAAACTAAAAAGGTCCTTGCACAGCAAAGGAAGCCATCAACAAAATTAAAAGGCAATCTACTGAATGTGAAGAAATATTTGCAAACTGTGTATCTTATAAGGGGTTAATATTCAAACACGTAAAGGACTCATGCAACTCAGTAGCAAAAACCACAGATCTGATTTAAAAATGGGCAGGATTTAATAGACATTTTTCACAAAGAAGATATACAGATGGCCAACGGGAACATGAAAAGATATTCAACATCACTAATCATCAGGGAAATGCAAATCAAAACCGTAATGTAATATCATCTCATACCTGTTGGAATGGTTATTATCAAAAAACGAGATAACAAGTGTTGGCAGGACGTGGAGAAAAGGGAACCTCCTACACTGTTGGTGGGAATGTAAATTGGTGCAGCCACTGCAGAAACAGTATGGAGGTTTCCCCAAAAATTAAAAATAGTAATACCATATTCGTGCAGTTCCACTTCTGGGTATTTATCTAAAGAAAACAAGAACACTAACTTGGAAGTATATATGCAACCCTTGTTCATTGCAGCATTAGTTAACATAGCTGAGACATGGAAACAACCTAACTGTATATCAATTACGAATTGATAAAGTAAATGTGGTGTATATATACAATAGAATATTAATCATAAAAAAGATGGAATCTTGCCATTTGAGACAACATGGAATTTGAGGACATGATGTTAAGTGAAAAGTATCATATGACCTCATTTATATGTGGAATCTTAAACAAACAAACAAGTTCATAGATACAGAGAACAGATTGGTGACCGCCAGAGATGGGGTGGGGAATGAGGGAAATGTGTGAAGAGGATCAAAGTTACAAACTTCCAGTTGTAAAATAAGTTATGCAGATGTGATGCACAGAATGGTGGTCATAGTCAATAATATTTTGTTACATATTTGAAAATTGCTAAAAAGGAATAGATCTTAAAAGTTCTCATCACAAGAAGAACAGATATAACTATATATAACTATGAGCGGCACATGATGTTAACTAGATTTATTGTGGTGATCATTTCACAATATCCATGAATATAAAATCATTATGTTTCTCTCTTGTAAGTAATATAATGTTATATATCAGTTATACCTCAATAAAAATCTGCTATGACCACTTTTATAGTAAATGTTAATTAAGAATACTTATAATATGCAAAGCGTTTATTTTAAAACATACAAGAACACAACTTGACTAACCAATAGAAGAAAGGATATCAACAAACATCACATAAGGGGAAGGACAGCTGTCATCTCTCCAATAACTACAGAAATGTGTTCATGAAAAATTAGTAAGTGTAAAAAGTAGTGCATAAAAGTGATATGTACTATGATTTCATCTATATAAAATATGTGATAGACTCAAAATAGAACATTTGGTTAATAATAAATAAAAATCAAACTGTTGACTACACAGGATGGAGTTCAAGATTTCTTTATAATTCTATAAAAAGGAAGTTGCATTTTTAAAATAACTGATGTATTTGTACAGTAGCTTCTTTTTAAAGAGAAGAGGCTAAAGCAAATCATAATTATTGTTTTATTAAAGATATGCTGAAAACAATATTTATAACTTTATGTATCCATTACTTGAAAGGTATGTGTGATACTAAAAAGCATGGAAGTAAAACTGTGGAATGGTGTACATTTGTAATGTTTCTGGTCAATTAAATCCAAAGCACTAACTATGCTCCAAAATATGGGAGAATGAAGGTTGTATTTAAAATATTCTATTTGCAACACCTTAGGGACATATGTACATAAAGGAAAATTCTGGTCTATTTTTTTTAGATGGTTTTTACCGTAAGAAAAGATGTGGACAATTTTATCTTACTTTTCTTAATAAGACTCACTCAATTCCTTTATAAATTACTAAAATTACAAATGGAGGTTGGGTTGGACATTCTTTTCTTAATGATGCTAATAATTCCAGACAAAGTTTCCATTTTTATTAGTCAATTAAAACTTAACAATGGTAGACAGTAATACAATTAAAGCAAGATTAATAATCAAATAATACAGACATTGTCTCGTTGCAAAAGATAGAAAGCAAGAGAACAATACAATAAGGGAAATGTTTAAAAGTATACAATAAGATGTAAACATCATTTATCACAAGGGATCAAAATGGACTATTTCAACAGAGGGACAAAAAAGGGACAAAAAGCCCACATATATAGGTATAAATATATACATACATGTATAAAAGTTATACTTTATGTCATGTTCTCATGGAAACAAAACAAATACAGGCCTTACTACTTTGTAAAATGCACAACTTTTTAAATATATATTTATCACTTATGTTCCAGGTATTCTTATATACTTTGGGATAGAGTGTTAAAAATCACAAAGTCCCTGATCTTGTGGAGCTTACATTCTAGTAAAAGGCATATGATTTCTAAAGCAAGTATTTATGAACCCAATAATATTAGAAAATTTTAAGTGCTATAGGGAAATTAAAATAAAGTATTATGACCAAAAGTGACTAAGTGGAGAATGGGGAGTCTTGTTTATGCTGGATAATAAGGGAAGTCTCCACGAAGAGCTGGCAATTGAGCAGAGATGCAGGGACCAAGGGAGACCCAGCAATGCAAAGAAACGGGGCAGCATTTCCAGCCTGAGGAATTTGCAAGTTGAATATCCTTGAAGTAGGAGTAAGCTTGGGAATTACATGGAGAAGTCAGTGAGACTGGTGCAGGTGAGTGAGAAGAACAGTGGAGAGAGCTGAGAGCCCCAGATTAGGCAAGCACCAGCTCATAGACAGACTTTATTCTGTTGTAAATTGGATTTTATGCCAAAGCAATGGAAAAAATAATAGGATCTGCTTTCTATTTAAGATCACATCGGCTATAGTGTGAATTGATTATAAGGAGGCAAGAATAGAAATAGGAATATAAGTTAGATCACTGTTCAGGAGCATAGGTGAGACATGATTATGGCTGGAACAAAAAGCTAGAGGCACAGAAGGAGACATGAGTGCAAAAAAAGTACACAGAAGTAAGTTGAAACTGGATGAAAGATTTTATATTGGGGAAGGCTCACATGATAAACAGTGATTAATTTCAGTCAATTTCAGCTTTTTTCAGCAACCCATTCCCCACCCCTTGCCATTTGGCAGCGAGCTGTGTACTTACTCCTGCAGTTATCTATAGACAGCTTGCAGGAACCAGGGTGGGCAAAGGAACCAGCTGTCCAGATACTGGGGATCTATGCTCTGGTTGTTGATTGTTGCCTCTGATCACAGAGATGAAGACAAAGAGGTAGGCAGCTGTAATTGTTGCACCTACTCCTATTTGTTCCAAGTACTCCCCCTCCAGTTGATGTGCCTTATAGGGGATTTGAAAGGCCAATGTCCTTCCTTCACTTTAAAAGAACTTTTTCCTTTTATTTGGGAGCCAGACTTTAAAATAAAGGACAGTCAAAAGCACCAGCATATATGGGGGGAGCATGTCCAGTGAAAGGCATATGCTCAGAAAAGATCTGAGAAGACCTTAAGTTTATACCCAAGGCTGACGCTTGGCACAGAGACCACCTACAATAGTCAAATGAAATAAATCAAAATAAATAGTAATAAATAAAAACAAAATCATAAAACCCTGGTGAAACAGGTAAATCTTATTTCCATAGTAACCACATTATTATATTCAAATGTCTAATTTTAAACAGAAAGTCACAAGGCACACAAAAGCAGTACAATATGACCCATAAAAAGGAAAAAATATCAACTGACACTTTCCTTGAAAATTACCCAATAGCAGATCTACTAGACAAAGACGTTAAAATAGCTAACTTAAAAATAATCAAAGAAACAATGGAATATATGGAGCAAGTCAGAAGCATGATGTGTGAACACATGGAAGCATCAATATAGAGACAGATAATCTAAAAGGAAAATAAACAAATTATGGATTCAAGAAGTATAAAAGATGAAATAGAAAATTCAGTAAAGGGATTTAAATTCAAATTTGAACAAGCAGAAGAAAGAATCAGTGAAATTGAAAATAAGATAATGGAATTATTATTTGAACAATAGAAAGAGAAAAGATTAAACAAGTGAACAGACCCTGCAGGACCTATAAGGCACCAACATGTTGACCAGCATATACATTGTGGGAAATGTAGAAGAGAGAAGAGACAAAAAAGAAGAGAGAAAATACAAAATATTTCAATAAAAAATGACTAAAAAGTCCCTAAATATTATGAAACACATGAATATAAACATCCTCAATAAACTCCAAGAAAGATTAGCTCAAACAGACCAACAATGAGATACAATATAATCAAACTTTTAAAAGCCAAACACAAAGGTAATCTTGAAAGCCAAAAGAAAAAAGCAACATATTACATACTAAGGGTCCATAATAAGACAATTAGCGTATCTCTTATCAGAAACTTTGGAAGCCAAAGGGCAGTGGGGAAATATAGCCAAAGTGTTAAGAGAAAAATAAAAGTGCTAAAACTGTCAAAAATAATTCTATATCTAGCAAAACTGTTCTTTAAAGAGGAGGAAGAAATTAAGACATTCCCAGATAAACAAAAGCTGAGGGAGTTTATTATTTTAGACTTGCCATGAAAGAAATGGTAAAGTGAATCCTGCAGATAATAATGAAAAGATACTAGACATATGCTATATATACACTTGAAGCTCTATGAAGACATAAAGATCTCAGTAAATATAAATCCATGTACAGTTATAAAGCTAGTATTATTGAACAACAGTTTGTAACTCTTCTTTTTGTTTGCTACATAATGTAAAAGGCTTATGAAGTAAAAACTCTTACTGTATATTTTGGAGGACACAAGCAAAAGATACAATTTTGTGATAACACCTGAAAAGGTTCAGGATCAATCCAAAAGGAAGCAGAGTTTTTGTTGAAGCTAAGCTGGTATAAATTCAATTAAATCTAAGATATTAAATGTAATCCTGATGACAATTACAAAATAGCTATAAGGGTATACACAAAAGGAAATGAGAAAGTAATTTAAAATTTTCACTAAAATAATAAGTAAATACAAAAGAAGAGAGTAATTGACAAAATGAAGGACAATAAGCTACAAGACAGATGGAAAACAAACAGCAAAGTGACAAAAGTCCTATCCTATCTGTAAGATTATATTAAATGTAAATAAATTAGACTCTATAATTAAAGGACAGATTTTGGCAGAATGCGTAACACATGACCCAACTGTTTGCTGACAAGAGACTCCCCTTAGACCTAAATACAAACATAAATTGAAAGTGAAAGGATGGAAAAATATGATCCATGCAAATAATAACCAAAAGAAGGTAGAGGTGGCTATACTAATATCACACAAAGTAGACTTTAAATAAAAAAAACTACAGAAGACAAATATAATAAAAATTTCAATAGAGTAAGAATATATAACAATTATTGATATTTACACACCTAATAATAGACAACCAAAATTCATGAAACAAAAATGTATAGAATTGAAGTGAGAAATAGAAACTTCTACAATAGAAGTTGGAAACTTCCATACCCCATGCTCAATATTGGATAAATAACCAGAGAGAAGATAAGTAAGGAAACCAAATTTGAACAAAACAATAAGTCAACTAGGTTTAGTAGACATGTAGAAAACATGGTACCCAAAGAAAACAACATATACATTCTTCTCAAATAAGCAAGGAATATTTTCCACAATAGATCATATATTAGGCCAGAAATTAAGTCTCAGTAGACATAAAAAGATATCATACAAAGTAACTTCTCCAACTACAACAGAAGAAAGTTAGAAATCAAAACCTTAGGAACTTTTTTAGGAAAACTAAACAATTAAAAAACAAACTCAACCAACTGATAAAATAATCATAAGAGAAATTAGAAAATTCTTGGAAATGGATGCAGTAAAAAATACAGCATACCAAAACTTATAGGATGCAGTAAAAGCAGTGATAAGGGGATATTTTTAAGCTATAAATGCTTACATTAAAAATTGAGAAAGATCTCAAAACAACAACCTAAATTCATACCTAATGAACCAGAAAATGACTAACTAAACCTAAAGTTACCATAAGGAATTAAAAAAAAG
Source organism: Smutsia gigantea (assembly GCA_032199065.1). NCBI lineage: Eukaryota > Metazoa > Chordata > Mammalia > Pholidota > Manidae > Smutsia > Smutsia gigantea. Next base: position 102,653 of record JAVSCE010002067.1, read on the forward strand.
GAGTAGACCAGAGGTAAACAAAATACAGAATAGGAAAACAATACAGAAATTCAATAAAATTGAAACTTGGTTCTTTGAAGTAATCAAATAAGTTGACAAACTTATAGCTATATGGACACAGAAAAATGGGTGAGGATTCAGATTACTAAAATCAGAAATAAAAGTGGAGATGGCATATATGATATTAACAGTTAAAAAGATTATACGAGAGTAGTATGACCAACTGCATGACAACAAATTGGGTGACTCAGAAGCAAATGTAAAAATTCCTAGAAACAAAAAAAATTACTGATATTAAGTTACAAAGGTATAAAAATATCTGACTATACCTAAGTATATTAAATCAGTAATTATAAACTTCCCAACAAAGATCTGATGGCTTAACTGGTTTATTCTACCAATATTTAAAGATAAGCTAACACCAACTCTTCTCAAACTTTTCAAAAAAAAAAAAAAGAAAAAGGAAGAGGAGGGAACATTACCTGTCTGATTCCCTGAAGCTAGCATTGCTCTGATACCAAATTTACACAAGTAAATTACCAACTAATATCCTTATGAACATGTATCTAGAAATAATCTACAGAAATCTAAGAAACCAAATTCAGTAGCATATGAGGATTATACACCAGGACCTAGTGGGATTTATTCTGGAATGCAAAATTGGTTCAATATATGAAAAATGGTCAATGTAAACACCACATTAACAAAATAAAGCATAAAAGATACATGATCATGTCAATTGATGCAGAAAAAACACTTTACAAAATTCAACACACTTAAAAAACAAGGAATAGAAGGAAATCAGCTCAACATAATAAAAACCGTATATGAACAACACACAGCAAACATTCAGATTTGATGATGAAAAAATGAAATATTTCTCTAAGATAAAAAATAAGACAGGATAGCCACTTTTGTCACTTCTATTCAACATAGTACTGGAAGTCCTAGGCAGAGCAATTAGGAAAAAAATAAATAAGTAAAAGGAATTCAAATTTGAAAATATGCTTATCTCTTTTTGCAGATAATATGATGTGATATATAGAAAATTATAAAGATTCTGCAAAAAATTGTTTGAATAAATGAATTAAACAAGTAGCAAGATATAAAGTCAGGATACAAAAATCAGTTGCATTTCTACATACTAATAATTAACAATCCAAAAATGAAATTAAGAAGACAATTCAATTTATAATAGCATGAAAAAGAATAATTTAGGAATTAACTTCACAAAAAAAGGTGAAAGATTTGTACAGTGACAACTACAAAATACTGAAATTAAAGAAGACATAAATAAATACATTACAAGTTTGTGAATTAGAAGACAATATTGAAATGTCAATATTACTCAAAGTAATAAGATTCAATAAAATCCCTATCAAAATCCTAATGGCTTTTTTTGCAGAAATAGAATAATGTGTCCTAGAATTCATATGTAACCTCAAGCAACACTGTATAGCCAAGACAATCCTGAAAAAGAACAAAAGCTGGATGACTCATGCTTCCTATTTTCAAATCTTACTACAAAATTACAGTAATCAAAACAGAATGGCACTGACTTAAATACAAATGTATAGAAAAATGGTATAGAATAGAAATCCCCAAAATAAACTCTTACATCTGTAGTCAAATTATTTTAGAGAAGAGTTCCAAGACCATTAAATGGGAAAAAGATAGTCTTTTCAATAAGTGATGCTGGGAAAACTGGACATAAACATGCAAAAGAATGAACTTGGGCCCTTAACTAAGACTATATACAAAAAAATAACCCAAAATGAAACAAATGTGTTAAGGTAAGATCTAAATCTATACAACTATTAGAAGAAAGCATAAGGAAAAAATCTTCATGATATTGGGTCTGGCAATACAACAACAAAAATGCAGGCAACAAAAGAAAAAATAGACTAATTGGTCTTCAGGAAAATTAAAAAAAATGTGTTCATCGTAATAAACATATTTAGAAAGCAACTTATAGAATTGTGGAAAACATTTGTAAATTATATACCTCAAATAATTGAAAGCAGGGTTCTGAAGAGACGTTCAAAGACTCATGTTCATAACAGCATTATTCACATTAGCTAAAATGTGGAAGCAACCTGGGTACCTAAGGGTCCTCTGACAGATGAATGGATAAGCAAGTGGTGGTATAAACATATAACAGACTATTAGTCAGCCTTCGAAAGGATAGGTTTTTGACATATTCTACAACATGGATGGATTGGGAGAACATTAGGCTAAGTGAAATAAGCTAGTCACAAAAGGAAAAATGCTGTCTGATTCCACCTATGTGAGGTACTTATAGTCATCAAAATCGGAGACAGAAAATAGAATAATGTTTGACATGGGCCAGAGGGAAGGGCATCTAGGGAGTTACTGTTTCATGAACGTTGAGGTGGTTTTACAAGATGAACAGAGCTCTGGAGATGGTTGGTGGTGAGGACCACAAATTATGGATGTATTTAATACCACTGAACTGTACACTTAAAATGATCAATTTTATGTTTGTGCATTTTAACCATAAAAATATTGGAAAAATGGATTAGAGTTTTTCAAGTATCACGTTTTTATTCTTGATTGCTTTCAGAAGTGCAAAGCCAAAATGAAAATTCATGAAACAAGTTGTCTTAGGACAAAAAGAATTTTAAAAATTCAGGAAAAATAGAAAGAAAATATGCTTGAAAAAATCTCTCTACTGGTCTGCCCTTGGGTCTAGACTCCAACATTTCTTGAGCTTAATTCTTCCACACCAGAAAGTATCTTTCAAAAGGCCACCACTCTCAAATAATTCAGATCCACCAAAAGAATTCTGGTACAAAATGGTAGCTGGTTATTCACATTTCATAAAACCTTTTCCAAATTCCAAATAAAACAGACCATACAAAAGAGACATTTGGAAAGTCAAACACGAAAAAATAGCTTGCCAGTCATCCAAGGGGAGGAATAATGGCCCCATCTTCACTCAGGCAGATGGAACGGAATGGAAAATAAACTACCTTTCTGCCCACCTGATTCAGCGGGACTTCATTTCATAAAATTGTGGCCAATATACAGAGCAGTTTTTCTATTGCTGGTACTGATGCAGGAGTTCTGCCTTCCCACTACCTCCACCAGAACCCCTGTCCACCACTATTTTCTTTCCATGACATAGTTATATTCCCAGATCTTTATAAAAGTCAAAAGTCTTTCTTTTTAAATAATTTATTTTGGTATCATTATTCTACAATTACATGTGAAATATTATGGTTATTAAACTACCCCCTTCATTAGGTCCCCCCACCAACCCCATTACAGTCACTGTCCATCAGCATAGTGAGATGCTATAGAATCCCTACTTGCCTTCTCTGAGTTGTACAGCCCTCCCCATGCCCCCCAAACATTACACCTGCTAATCGTAATGCCCCTTTTTCCCCCTTATCCCTCACTTCCCACCCATTTTCCCCAGTCCCTTTCCTGTTGGTAACTATTAGTCCGTTCTTGGGTCCTGTGAGTCTGCTGATGTTTTGTTCCTTCAGCTTTTTTCTTTGTTCTTATACTCCACATATGAGTGAAATCATTTGATACTGTTCCTTTTTGGCTTGGCTTATTTCACTGAGCATAATACCCTCCAGCTCCATCCATGTTGTTGCAAATGGTAGGATCTATTTTCTTCTTATGGCTGAATAATATTCCATTGTGTATATGTACCACTTCTTCTTTTTCCATTCATCTACTGATGGATACTTAGGTTGCTTCCATTTCTTGGCTACTGTAAATAGTGCTGCAATAAACTTAGGGGTGCATATGTCTTTTTCAAACTGGGCTGCTGCATTCTTAGAGTAATTTCCTAGCAGTGGAATTCCTGGGTTAAATGGTATTTTTATTTTGAGTTTTTTGAGGAACCTCCATACTGCTGTCCACAATGGTTGAACTAATTTTCATTCCCCCCAGCAGTGTAGGAGGGTTCCCTTTTCTCCACATCCTGGCCAACATTTGTTGTTGTTTGTGTTTTGAATGTTGGCCATCCTCACTGGTGTGAGGTAATATCTCATTGTGGTTTTAATCTGCATTTCTCTGATGATTAGCGATGTGGAGCATCTTTTCATGTGCCTGGTGGTCATCTGAATTTCTTCTTTAGAGAAGTGTCTATTCATGTCCTCTGCCCATTTCCTAATTGGATTATTTGCTTTTTGTTTCTTAAGGTGCATGAGTTCTTTACATATTTGGATGTCAATCCCTTATCGGATATGTCATTTATGAATATATTCTCCCATACTGTAGGATCTCTTTTTGTTCTACTGATGGTGTCCTTTGCTGTACAGAAGCTTTTCAGCTTGATATAGTCCCACTTGTTCATTTTTGCTTTTGTTTCCCTTGCCCGGGGAGATATGTTCATGAAGAAGTTGCTCATGTTTATGTCCAAGAGATTTTTGCCTATGTTTTTTTCTAAGAGTTTTATGGTTTCATGACTTACATTCAGGTCTTTGATCCACCTTGAGTTTACCTTTGTGTATGGGGCTAGACAGTAGTCCAGTTTCATTCTCTTACATGTACCTGTCCAGTTTTTCCAAGACCAGCTGCTGAAGAGGCTGTCATCTCCCCATTGTATATCCAAGGCTCCTTTATCAAATATTAACTGACTGCATATGTTTGGGTTAATGTTTGGATTTTCTCTATTCTGTTCCACTGGCCTGTGGGTCTGTTTTTGTGCCAGTACCAAATTGTCTTGATTACTGTGGCTTTGTAGTAGAGCTTGAAGTCAGGGAGCGTAATTCCCCCTGTTTTATTCCTCCTTCTCAGGATTGCTTTGGCTATTCGGGGTCTTTTGTGTTTCCATATGAATTTTAGAATTTTTTGTTCCAGTTCATTGAAGAAAGCTGTTGGTAGTTTGATAGAGATTGCATTGAATCTGTAGATTGTTTTAGGTAGTATAGCCATTTTGACAATATTTATTCTTCCTACCCAAGAGCATGGGATGCATTTCCATTTGTTAGTGTCCTCTTTAATTTCTCTTAGGAGTGTCCTGTAGTTTTCAGAGTACAGGTCTTTCACTTCCTAGGTAGTTTATTCTTTTTGATGCAGTTGTGGGTGGAATTGTTTTTCTGATTTCTCTTTCTGGTAGCTCACCATTAGTGTAAAGGAAAGCAACAGATTTCTGTGTGTTAATTTTGTATCCTGCAACTTTGGTGAATTCAAATATTCTAGTAGTTTTGGAATGGAGTCTTTGGGGTTTTTTATGTACAGTATCATGTCCTCTGCAAATAGTGACAATTTGACTTCTTCTTTACCAATCTGGATGCCTTGTATGTCTTTGTTTTGTCTGATTGCTGTGGCTAGGACCTCCAGTACTATGTTGAATAACAGTGGAGAGAGTGGGCATCCCTGTCTTGTCCTGATCTTAGATGAAAAGTTTTCAGCATCTCACCATTAAGTATGATGTTAGCTGTGGGTTTGTCATATATGGCCTTTATGATGTTGAGGTACTTGCTGTCTATATCTATTTTATTGAGAGTTTTAATCATGAATGGATGCTGAATTTTTTCAAATGCTTTTTCAGCATCTATGGAGATGATCATGTGGTTTTGATCTTCTTTTTGTTGATGTGGTGGATGATGTTGATGGATTTTCGAATGTTGTACCATCCTTGTATCCCTGGGATGAATCCCACTTGATCATGGTGTATGATCCTCTTGATGTATTTTTGAATTCGGTTTGCTAATATTTTGTTGAGTATATTTGCATCTATGTTCATCAGGGATATTGGTCTGTAATTTTCTTTTTTGGTGAGGTCTTTGCCTGGTTTGGGTATTAGAGTGATGCTCGCTTCATAGAATGAGTTTGGAAGTATTCCCTCTTCTTCTATTTTTTGAAAAACTTTAAGGAGAATGGGTGTTATTTCTTCTCTATGTGTCTGGGAGAATTCTGAGGTGAATCCATCTGGTCAGTGGCTTTTGTTCTTGGGTAGTTTTTTGATTACTGATTCAATTTCATTGCTGGTGATTGGTCTGTTTAGTTTTTCTGTTTCTTACTTGGTCAGTTTTGGAAGGTTGTATTTTTCTAAGAAGTTGTCCATTTCTTCTATGTTTTCCAGCTTGTTGGCATATAGATTATCATAATATTCTCTTACAATTGTTTGTATTTCTGTGGAGTCCATCATTATTTTTCTTTTCTCATTTCTGATTCTGTTTATGTGTGTAGATTCTCTTTTTCTCTTAATGAGTCTGGCTAGGGGTTTATCTATTTTGTTTATTTTTTCAAAGAACCAGGTCTTGGTTTTACTGATTTTTTCCTATTGTTTTATTCTTCTCAATTTTATTTATTTCTTCTCTGATCTTTATTATGTCCCTCCTTCCGGTGACTTTGGGCCTCATTTGTTCTTCTTTTTACAATTTCAGTAATTGTGTCTTTAGACTATTCCTTTGGGAATGTTCTTCCTTCTTTAAATAGGCCTGGATTGCATTATACTTTTCTCCTAGAACTGCCTTTGCTGCGTCCCACAGAATTTGTGGCTTTGTGTTGTTGTTGTCATTGGTCTCCATATATTTTCTGATTTCTGTTTTGATTTGGTTGTTAACCCATTGATTAATTAGGAGAATGTTGTTAAGTCTCCATGTATTTGTGAGCCTTTTTTATTTCTTCCCAAAATTTATTTCTAGTTTTATACCTTTGTGATCTGAGAAGTTGGTTGGTAGGATTTCAATAGTTTTTAATTTGAGGTTCTTTTTGTGGTCTATTCTGGAAAATGTTCCATGTACACTTGAGAAGAATGTGTATCCTTCTGCTTTTGGGTGCAGAGTTCTGTAGATGTCTGTTAGGTCCATCTGTTCTAGTGTGTTGTTCAGTGCCTCTGTCTCTTTACTTATTCTCTGTCTGGTTGATCTGTACTTTGGAGTGACTGGTGTGTTGAAGTCTCCTAAAATAAATGCATTGCTGTCTATTTCCGCCTTTAATTTTGTTAGTATTTGTTTCACATACGCTGGCACTCCTGTGTTGGGTGCATATATATTTATAATGGTTATATCCTCTTGTTGGACTGACCCCTTTATCATTATGTAATGTCCTTCTTTATCTCTTGCTACTTTCTTCATTTTGAAGTCTATTTTGTCTGATGCAAGTACTGCAACACCTGCTTTTTTCTCCTTGTTGTTTGCATGAAATATCTTTTTCCATTCCTTCACTTTTAGTCTGTGTATATCCTTGGGTTTGAAGTGAATCTCTTGTAAGCAGGATATAGATGCGTCTTGCTTTTTTTATCCATTCTGATACTCTGTGTCTTTTGATTGGTGCATTCAGTCTATTTACATTTAGGGTGATTATTGATAGATATGTATTTATTGTCATTGCTGGCTTTAGATTTGTGGTTACCAAAAGTTCAAGGGTTGCTTCTTTGCTATCTAACAATCTAACTTAACTTTCTTGTTTAGTTATTGTAAACAGCATCTGATGTTTCTTTATTTCTCTCCCTTCTTATTCTGCCTCCTCCATTCTTTATACACTAGGTATTTTATTCTTTGCCTTTAGTTAGTATTTGCATGGTCTGTTTTCTTTGCTATGATTTTATTTTCCCTGGGGACATCTTTTTAGCCTCAGAGGTGCTTCCCTCTAGAGAAGTCCGTTTAAGATATCCTGTAGAGGTGGTTTGTGAGAGGCGAACTCTAAACTTTCGCTTGTCTGGAAATTGTTTAATCCCTCCATCATATTTAAATGGTAATCGTGGTGTATACAATATTCTTGGTTCGAGGCCCTTCTATTTCTTTACGTTAAATATATCATGCCATTCTCTTCTGGCCTGTAAGATTTCTGTTGAGAAGTCTGATTATAGTCTGATGGGTTTTCCTTTGTAGGTCATCTTTTTTCTCTCTCTAGCTGCCTTTAATACTCTTTCTTTATCTTTGATCTTTGCCATTTTAATTATTATGTGTCATGGTGTTGTCTTCCTTGGTCCCTTGTGTTGGGAGGTCTCTGGGCTTCTGTGGACTGTGAGACTATTTCCTTCCCCTACATGGGGAAATTTTCAGCAATTATTTCCTCAAAGACACTTTATATCCCTTTTTCTCTCTGTTCTTCTGCTGGTACTCCTATAATGCGAATATTGTTCCGTTTGGATTGGTCACACAGTTCTCTTAATATTCTTTGATTCCTAGAGATCCTTTTATCTCTCTCTGCCTCAGCTTCTCTGTATTCCTGTTCTCTGATTTCTATTCCATTAGCAGTCTCTTGCATCTCATCCAGTCTGCTGTTAAGCCCTTCAATCGCTTGTCTGATATCTGCCCTGTCTTTCCTCACTTCCCTCACTTCCTCCCTCAGCTCTTGCACATTTCTCTGTAGATCCATCAGTATGATTACGACTTTTATTCTGAATTCTTTTTCAGGAAGACTGTGCATTTCCATCCCTTCAGCCTCCCTCTCTGGGGTTGTCTGGTTGATCTTAGTCTGGACTATATTCCTCTGTCTTTTCATGCCTATAGGAGTGGTCACTGGTAGGTGTCACGTATATCAGCTGGGCTCTTTAAGACTTTAAAAAGAAAAAGAAAAGAAAAAAGAAAGAGAAGAAAAAACATAAAACAAAGCAAACAAACAAACAAAAGAAACAGAAAAACGCCCACCGGGTGTAGATTCTGTGTGGATGCTGTAGGTGGCGCTATTGCTCCAGTATTCTGCAGCCGTGGCCGTGCCACTCTGCAGGGCCTTTTATAGCTCTCGCCAGGGTGGAAATGAAAGGGAGGCTGTTGATCACTGTGGGATGTCTAAGTACTGCCAGCTAAGGGGTCCAAAACTCCCCAGGACTCCCAGCCTGCTGGGCTGAGTGTGCCAGGGTTATCCAGCCCCTCCACTGGGCTCCTGTCTCTTTAAGACCGCTGAAAAAAGCATGCGGTTTTCTTTTCTTTTTTCCCCTCAGCCGCCGTAAGGACCCGGGTGCATTCGCCACTCAGATCCTGCACCCTCTGTCTCTCCAATCTGTGCTACACTTCGCGATGTGTGTCAGCCCTGCCAGCGCAGATCACCGGGGCTGGTTGTTTTGCTGGCCTGTACTTCCACTCCCTCCCGGCTCTGAATCCTCCCTCCCTCTGGTGCACTGGGGTGGGGGAGTGCTCGGGTCCCACCAGGTCGCGGCTCTGTATCTTACCTGCCTCGCGGGGTGCCGAGTCCTCTCAGGTGTTGCCGCAGGCTATGTGCTGTCCTGTATCTTCTGGTCTCTTTTTTAGGAATAGTTGTACTTGTTGTATTTTCATAAATACATATGGTTTTAGGAGGAGATTTCCACTGCCCTGCATATGCCGCCATCTTCCCGGAAGTCCAATAGTCTTAATTTCCATTTTGTATTAAAAATATCTTATTCTTCCCATCACATCTGGGACCTTTTCTTTGGTACTATTCATATTACTTAACATAACCATATTTAATTTTATAGATTGATTATAAAAATAAACAACAGGGCCTTAAGTATCACTACTTAATATGGTAATTTAAACAACAGTATCCTGTGATAACATTTTATTTTCTCTAGGCCCATGGTTGTGACCCCCATGACATTCAAATAATATTGTTGTTGAATCAACTTTGAACTTTTCCTGTACCACACTGTACCATTTTATAATTCTCTTATTCTCAGGAGACTCTCTGGATCTCCCTTAAGTGTTTTAATTGGAATTAATGGAAATGAAAATCTGTTCATTCTGCCTTAACATTTATTTTCCATTTTGAGAAAGTATTGTAGTTTCCTATTTTTGAAAAGTTTTCCTTAAAAACCTTGTTCAATCAAAAACTGGTGAGCTGTGTGTCAATGAGAAGCCTGAAGTTAGAATGCTTGTGCTCCTTCCTCAGATGATTTTATTTTTATTCTGGAAGATTGTTAAATTTTCATACTTACAGAGTGATTTCTGAATCTTTTTCACTCATTGGGCAGAGCACATTTGTCATATTCATGTGACCTGCAACCCACTGGCCTTGACAGTGCTGGCATCTCCTTTTGGACTGACCCTCCATTCTCTCCATATATACAGATTTTTTAATATTTTCAATATTTATCTCTGGCTTTGTGTTTCATTTTTTTGTGAGACTTTTACAATTTTATCTTCAAATTATTCTATTAAACTTATTTTTCATAATGCACACACATATAAATATATTTTTACAGGGCACCTTGTTCCAACTGCACCGCTATCACCAGTCATAAAGATCCAAGAAATGTGTTTCCTGCATATCAGCACCAATTAGCAAGCCCGGATGGCCTCTTCACATCAATCAACTCCCACTAACAACCTCACTGCCCTTCTTTTTGCACACCCAGCATTGAAAAACTCTTCTGCCTTTTGTTGTGGCACAGTTGGCCTCAGGAAGCAGGGTTCTCATCCCTATTATGGTATTACTACTGAAGGAAATCTTTATCACCTTTAGCTGGTGTTTGGCTTTTGTTATCTTTGACAGAAGAAATCTTTGTAGCACTGGTGCCTCAATACTACCCTAGGACTACTGCAAAGAATTCATTCAATTTCTTTTGAAAACATCTTTCAGTATTTTGCCTAAGCACAAAAACCCCTGCCTGCGATCCATTCTGTTTGGATATGGAGGAACCAGGGCCAGGGCTGACCCTTCTGTGTACAGAATTAAATTTCTACTAACTCCCTCCTTACAGTCCAATGCCTCTTTCTTGCACACTCTTACAGTACCTCTAAGTCTCAGTCCCTGTCCGTTTACACTGCCTGCCCCTCTTCGCTTCCCCATCTGTAGGCCTGCCCTCTGCCATGTATGTACTCCAAGCTAAGCTTATTCTGCTCTGCTTCACTAAGTACCATGCCTGTCTTTGCTGTCTGTCCTTCCAAACTTGTGGAAATCTCCACCCAAAGAAGGACCTGTTCAATTATATTTGTTCTTATGGATTATACCTTTTTTAGTAGAATCACTCTTATTTTAAAGAGGAGTGGAAACATGTTTTTTTTTTTGAACCAGAAAATACTATTAATACTATAATGGAAGATTTTTCTAGGAAAACACAACCAACCAAAGATTTAACTCAGAAAAATGAGAAAATCATTAAATATGGAATATGTCCAGCATACATTTTTACTAATTATCTTTAAAAAAATAGATAATAAGAGTTATATAGAACTAACGATTTCAGTCTGTAGAAACCTGACACATTCAAGTGTTATAAATTGTTCTATCAATCAATTGTAAATTAATCAATTATAGATAAAATATAAATTGATCAATGAATCCACAATTAATAATTGTGGATAATTTCCTATGTATTATTTCAAAGTTACTGTGCAAGGTTATTTTATTTAGATTAATTTTTGTTCCACCTATATATTTGAATACTCTTACTTTAGTAAAGCAGCTGAATCCTTTTGTTTCTTTGGTTCAGGGATATTTGTAGTCTGAAAGAAGCATAGAGAACACCTCCTGGGGCCATTTATGAAAGATTAAGCTAATTTCAATTGTACTAAGCATCTTGGTATTAGGGGAAACTGTCCCTAGAGAAGGACAATAAGAGCAGGGTAGAGGGAGTGGTTGGATAAACAGAGAAAAAGATAAGTGAGGCAGGGAGAGAGACAGAGGCAGTGAATTCTGTATTCTAAAACTAAGCCTGAGATTGGGTTCAATGAGCCAGTCTGTTCCTCACTCTCTGGAAGAACTTAATGCTCTCACTTGAGAAAACAAAAACTAGTAAATATAAGAGCTGATTCCTTGAAAAGTAAATTAAACTCTATGTAAACTACTGATAAAAAATATATAAAAGTACAAACTACTTAAAATATGAAAATTTACAAGATAATAGCTGACTGCTTTGGTATTGGAAATGTGTTTCCAAAAATATTTCAAAATCTGCTTGAGGTGGTCAGTTTTCTTGCAAAGTGAAAATGATCAAAAGCAAATCCTGAAATATTAAAATTAGTCATAAAAGAAATAGTGGGTGTTATTAGAGAAAAAGTGCAAGTAGATCCTTGCTCCTCCAAATCCATAGTATTTCACAGATAGAATAAAACTGAACGGCTCTAATGTTTCTAAATTGCTCTGGAGCTTAGAAAGACAATGCCCAAGTTCTTGCTGTAAATTATTCTCGTGAAGAAAACATGATTTTAATATGAGAGATGACAAAAGCATGCATGCAACCCTACAGAAACCATTATAAAATCTTCATTATGACACTGATAAAAAATTTCACATACTGGCTAAAGACCTTAAGAGATAACTCACCGAAGAAGATATACAGATGACAAATAAACATGCAAGGATTCTTCACATCATGTCAGAGGGGAAAAGCAAATTAGTACAGTAAGATACCAGGAGTTAGATCTGTAACAGCCAAAATTGAGAATACTGACATCAAATGCGGTTGAAGATGTGAAGCAACAGGAACTTATCCATCCATTGCTGGTGAGAATGAAAAATGTACAGCCACTTTGAAAGACAGTCTGGCAGTTTCTTGCAAAACTATAGATACCATATAATCCAACAATCACACTCCTTGGTGTTTACCCAAAGGAGTTGAAACTTATGTGCTTTCAATAACCTGCATATGGATGTTTATATAAGCTTTATTAATAATTCCCAAGACTTGGAAGCAACCAAAGTGTCCTGCAATACGTCAGTGGATAAATAAACTGATATATCCAGACAATGAAATATTACTCAGTGCTTAAAAGAAATGAGCTAGTAAGACATAAGAAGACATGGAGGAATTTTAAATGCATATTACTAAGTGAAAGAAGCATATCAGAATAGGCTATATACTGTGTGGTTCCAACTCTAAAACATTCCGGAAAAGGCAAAACTCTGGAGATAGTAAAACATCAGTGGTTACTAGAGGTTGGGAAGAGGGAAAGGGATGAATGGGTGGAGCACAGGATATATAGGATGGTGAAAATGCTTTGTATAATACCGTAATGATGGCTACATGCCATTATATATTTCTCCAAACCCATAGAATGACCATAATGTAAACTGTGGACTTTGGGGAACTCTAGTGTAAAGCGTGAACTTTGGGTAATTATGATAAGTCATTCATCAGTTGTAACAAATGCACCACTAATGACAGGAGAGGCTGTGCAAGTGTGGAGGCAGGAGCTATATAGCAAATCTCTGTACCTTCTGCTCAGTTTTACTCTGAACTTTAAACTTCTCTAAAGAATTTTTTTAAAATAATTTATTTTGGTATCATTAATCTACAATTACATGTGCAATATTATGGTTATTAAACTACTCCCTTCATCAGGTTTCCCCCCCACCAACACTATTACAGTCACTGTCCATAAGCGTAGTGAGATGCTATAGAATGACTACTTGTCTTCTCGGAGTTGTACAGCCCTCCCCGCATCCTCCCAACATTACATCTGCTAATCATAATGCCCCTTTTTCCCCCGTATTCCCCCCTTCCCACCCACCTTCCCCAGTCCCGTTCCCTTTGGTAACTATTAGTCCTTTCTTGGGTTCTGTGAGTCTGCTGCTGTTTTGTTCCTTCAGTATTTTTTCTTTGTTATTATAATCCACATATGAGTGAAATCATTTGATACTTGTCTTTTTCGGTGGGCTTATTTCACTGAGCATAGTACCCTCTAGCTCCATCCATGTTGCTGCAAATGGTAGGATTTGTTCTCTTCTTATGGCTAAATAATATTCCATTGTGTATATACACCACATCTTCTTTATTCATTCATCTACTGATGGACACTTAGATTGCTTCCAAGTCTTGGCTATTGAAAATAGTGCTGCAAAAAACACAGGAGTGCATATGTCTTTTTCAAACTGGGCTGCTGAATTCTTAGGGTAAATTCCTAGGAGTGGAATTCCTGGGTCAAATGGTATTTTTATTTTGAGTTTTTTGAGGAACCTCCATACTGCTTTCCACAATGGTTGAACTAATTTGCATTTCCACCAGCAGTGTAGGAGGGTTCCCTTTTCTCCACATCCTGGCCAACATTTGGTGTTCTTTGTGTTTTGGATGTTGGCCATAACCTCACTGGTGTGAGGTGATATCTCATTGTGGTTTTAATCTGCATTTCTCTGATGATTAGCGATGTGGAGCATCTTTTCATGTGCCTGGTGGTCATCTGAATTTCTTCTTTAGAGAAGTGTCTATTCATGTCCTCTGCCCATTTCTTAATTGGATTATTTGCTTTTTGTTTCTTAAGGTGCGTGAGTTCTTTATATATTTTGGATGTCAACCCCTTATCGGATACGTCATTTATGAATATATTCTCCCATACTGTAGGATCTCTTTCTGTTCTACTGATGGTGTCCTTTGCTGTACAGAAGCTTTTCAGCTTGATATAGTCCCACTTGTTCATTTTTGCATTTGTTTCTCTTGCCCAGGGAGATACGTTCATGAAGAAGTTGCTCATGTTTATGTCTAAGAGATTTTTGCCTATGTATTTTTCTAAGAGTTTTATGGTTTCATGACTTACATTCAGGTCTTTGATCCACCTTGAGTTTACCTTTGTGTATGGGGCTGGACAGTAGTCCAGATTAATTCTCTTACATGTACTGTCCAGTTTTGCCAACACCAGCTGCTGAAGAGGCTGTCATCTCCCCATTGTATATCCAAGGCTCCTTTATCAAATATTAATTGACTGCATGTGTTTGGGTTAATGTTTGTATTTTCTATTCTGTTCCACTGGTCTATGGGTCTGTTTTTGTGCCAATACCAAATTGTCCTGATTACTGTGGCTTTGTAGTAGAGCTTGAAGTCAGGGAGTGTAATTCCCTGTTTTATTCCTCCTTCTCAGGATTGCTTTGGCTATTCGGGATCTTTTGTGGTTCCATATGAAGTTCAGAATTATCTGTTCCAGTTCATTGAAGAAAGCTGTTGGTAGTTTGATAGGGATTGCATTGAATCTGTAGATTGCTTTAGGTAGTATAGCCATTTTGACAATATTTATTCTTCCTAGCCAAGAGCATGGGATGCATTTCCATTTGTTAGTGTCCTCTTTAATTTCTCTTTGGAGTGTCTTGTAGTTTTCAGAGTACAGGTCTTGCACTTCCTTCGCTAGGTTTATTCCTAGGTATTTTATTCTTTTTGATGCAATTGTGAATGGAATTGTTTTTCTGATTTCTCTTTCTGTTAGTTCATCGTTAGTGTATAGGAAAGCAACAGATTTCTGTGTGTGAATTTTGTATCCTGCAACTGTGCTGAGTTCAGATATTAGTTCTAGTAGTTTTGGAGTGGAGACTTTAGGGTTTTTTATGTACAGTATCATGTCATCTTCAAATAGTGACAATTTGACTTCTTCTTTACCAATCTGGATGCCTTGTATGTCTTTGTTTTGTCTGATTGCCATGGCTGGGACCTCCAGTACTATGTTGAATAACAGTGTAGAGAGTGGGCATCCCTGTCTTGTTCCCGATCTTAGATGAAAAGCTTTCAGCTTTTCACTGTTAAGTATGATGTTAGCTGTGGGTTTGTCATATATAGCCTTTATGATGTTGAGGTACTTGCCGTCTATACACATTTTGTTGAGAGTTTTAATCATGAATGGATGCTGAATTTTGTCAAATGCTTTTTGAGCATCTATGGAGATGATCATGTCGTTTTTGATCTTCTTTTTGTTGATGTGGTGGATGATGTTGATGTATTTTCGCATGTTGTACCATCCTTGCCTCCCTGGGATGAATCCCACTTGATCATGGTGTATGATCCTCTTGATTATTTTTGAATTCGGTTTGCTAATATTTTGTTGAGTATTTTTGCATGTACGTTCATCATGGATATTGGTCTGTAATTTTCTTTTTTGGTGAGGTCTTTGCCCCGTTTTGGTATTAGAGTGATGCTGGCTTCATAGAATGAGTTTGGAAGTATTCCTTGCTCTTCTATTTTTTGAAAACTTTAAGGAGAATGGGTGTTATTTCTTCTCTGTATGTCTGGTAGAATTCAGAGGTGAATCCATCTAGTCTGGGGATTTTGTTCTTGGGTAGTTTTTTGATTACTGATTCAATTTTGTTGCTGGTGATTGGTCTGTTTAGTTTTTCTGTTTCTTGCTTGGTCAGTCTTGGAAGATGGTATTTTTCTAAGAAGTTGTCCGTTTTTCTAGGTTTTCCAGGTTGTTAGCATATACATTCTCATAATATTATCTTATATTTCTTTGTATTTCTGTGGGGTCCGTCGTTATCTTTCCTTTCTCATTTCTGATTCTGTTTATGTGTGTAGATTCTCTTTTTCTCTTAATGAGTCTGGCTAGGGGTTTATCTATTTTGTTGATTTTTTTCAAAGAACCAGCTCTTGGTTTCATTGATTTTCTTCTATTGTTTTATTCTTCTCAATTTTATTTATTTCTTCTCTGATCTTTATTATGTCCCTCTTTTTGGTGACTTTGGGCCTCATTTGTTCTTCTTTTTACAATTTCAGTAATTGTGTCTTTAGACTATTCATTTGGGAATGTTCTTCCTTCTTTAAATAGGCCTGGATTGCAATATACTTTCCTCCTAGAACTGCCTTTGCTGCGTCCCACAGAAGTTGTGGCTTTGTGTTGTTGTTGCGTTACTCTCCCTATATTCTCTGATTTCTGTTTTGACTTGTTGGTTAACCCATTCATTAATTAGTTGAATGTTGTTAAGTCTCCATGTATTTGTGAGCCTGTTTGTTTTGTTTCTAAAATTTATTTCTAGTTTTATACCTTTGTGATCTGAGAAGTTGGTTGGTAGGATTTTAATATTTTTTAATTTACTGAGGTTCTTTTTGTGGCCTAGTATGTGGTCTATTCTGGAAAATGTTCCATGTGCACTGAGAAGAATGTGTGTCCTGCTTCTTTTGAGTGCAGAGTTGTGTAGATGTCTGTTAGGTCCATCTGTTCTAGTGTGTTGTCAGTGCCTCTGTGTCTTTACTTATTCTCTGATTGATCTGTCCTTTGGAGTGAGTGGTGTGTTGAAGTCTCCTAAAATGAATGCATTGCTATCTATTTCCTCCTTTAATTCTGTTAGTATTTGTTTCACATATGCTGGCACTCCTGTGTTGGGTGCATGTATATTTATAATGGTTATATCTTCTTGTTGGACTGCCCCCTTTATCATTATGTAATGTCCTTCTTTATCTCTTGCTACTTTCTTCGTTTTAAAGTGTATTTTGTCTGATACAAGTACTGCAACACCTGCTTTTTTCTCCTTGTTTGCATGAAATATCTTTGTCCATCCCTTCACTTTCAGTCTGTGTATGTCTTTGGGTTTAAAGTGAGTCTCTTGAAGGTAGCATATAGATGAGTCTTGTTTTTTTATCCATTCAGTGACTCTATGTCTTTTGATTGGTGCATTCAGTCCATTTACATTTAGGGTGATTATGGGTAGTTATGTACTTACTGTCATTGCAGGCTTCAGATTCATGGTTACCAAAGGTTCAAGGTTATCTTCCCTACTATCTAAAAGTCTAACAACTCACTTAATATGCTATTACAAACACAATCTAAAGGTTCCTTTTTTGTTTGTTTGTTTGTTTCCTTCTTTTTCTTTCTACTCCATTCTTTATATATTAGGTATCATATTCTATACTGTTTGTCCATCCCTTGATTGACTTTGGGAATAATTAATTTAATTTTGCATTTGCTTAGTAATTAGCTCTTCTATTTTCTTTTCTGTGGTTTTATTAACTCTGGTGACAGCTATTAAACCGTAGGAATTCTTCCATCTATAGCAGTCCCTCCAAAGTACACTGTAGAGATGTTTTGTGGGAGGCAAATTGGCTCAGCTTTTACTTATCTGGGAATTGTTTAATCCCTCCTTCAAATTTAAATGATAATCTTGCCAGATAAAGTAATCTTGGTTCAAGGCCCTTGTGCTTCATTGCATTAAATACATCATGCCACTCCCTTCTGGCCTGTAAGGTTTCTGCTGCGAAGTCTGATGATAGTCTGATGCATTTTCCTTTGTATGTGATCTTATTTCTCTCTCTGGCTGCTTTTAATAGTCTGTCTTTATCACTGATCTTTGCCATTTTAATTACTATATGTCTTACTGTTGTCTTCCTTGGTTCCCTTGTGTTGGGAGATCTGAGCACCTCCATGGCCTGAGAGACTATCTCCTTCCCCAGAGTGGGGAAGTTTTCAGCAATCACCTCCTCAGAGACACTTTCTATCCCTTTTTCTCTCTCTTCTTCTTCTGGTATCCCTATAATGCGAATATTGTTCCTTTTGGATTGGTCACACAGTTCTCTCAATATTCTTTCATTCTTAGAGATCCTTTTTTCTCTCAGTGCCTCATCTTCTTTGTATTCCTCTTCTCCAGTTTCTATTTCATTTATTTTCTCCTCCACCATATCCAATCTGCTTTTAATACCATCCATTGTGTTCTTCAATGATTGGATCTCCGACCGAAATTCATTACTGAGTTCTTGAATATCTTTCCGTACCTCCATGAGCATGTTAATGATTTTTGTTTTGAACTCCCTTTCAGGGAGAGTCATAAGGTCCATATCATTTAAATCTTTCTCAGGAGTTGTATTCATAATTTTACTCTGGACCAGGTTCCTTTGGCATTTCCTGTTTGTGTATGGTGCCCTCTAGTGCCCAGAAGCTCTACTCTCTGGAGCTGCCTAGCCCCTGAAACAATGCAGGGTTTGTAGGGGAGTGGTATTGGTGCCTCGGGGGAGGATGGGGCTGTTTGCTGGTTCCTGGCTGCTATGCCTGTCTCCACTGCCTGAACCAGTGTGCTGAGCACACAGGTATAAGCCTCTGTGGTTTGCATTTTTAGTTGCTGTAGACAGATCTTTCCTCTGGCTGGCCTAACACCAGGGAAGTATTTCCCGTTTTGCAAGCCCGGTGGGGCTGGCCAGAAGAAAGGAGCACTAGTCTTCCTGTCACAGAACGGGTTCTTGGAGCTGTGTAGGCAGCCAGGGACCTGGAGCACCTGAAGATCGTGAAAGCTCCCAACCTGCTGGGCAGAGTGCACCTGGACAATTTTGTCTGCCTGTCCTTTCTCCTGAGCAGTAAGCTCTGTGCTATCCTTGCCCCTCTAGAAGCCCTCTTGCTAAGGGCTTCTTTGTTAGGAAGTCTCTCAGACTGCCTGTCTTTCTTTTGTCCCCAAGCAGGTGGGTATGGATCCCTGCTTTCACAAGCAGCTGGAATCTTAGTCTCTCCAGGAATTCTGCCTGTCTTAGCTTTCCAATCCCCTAATTACAAGAGTATCATGCAAGCACCATGAAATGTAGCTTTGTACTCCCAGAGCAGATCTCCAGAGTTAGGTATTCAGCAGTCGCACATCTCCACTCCCTCCCTACTGGGTTCCTGCTCCTCCTGCCAGCGAGCTGGGGTGGGGGAAGGGCTTGGATCCCGCAGGACCACAGCTTTAGTAAGTTACCCTTTTTGTGAGGGCTGCTGTTGTGTCTAGGTGTATGCAGTTTGTTGCCATCCTCTTTCCTGTTCCTCTTTCAAGAGTAGTTGTAGTAGCTTTATTTTCATATTATATGAGATTTTAGGAGGAAGCCTCTCTCTCACCTCTCACACCGCCATCTTTAATCCAATCCTTGCTCTAAAGAATTTAAAGGTCTGAAGTCCTAATTTAAAAAAATCCAAGTAAAGTATTGGTAGACATAAGTATGCAGTGTATCAAAAGAGTAATTGGCCAGGCATTTATGCAAGTTACACTGAGGAAGAAAGGATTTTAAAAAGTAATAAAATCATTCACTATGGTCATAACAAAGAAGAAACCTGATCACCTTAAATCCTGAAGAAGCTTTTGTGTAAATTCAGTATTTAATCTATATTTTAAAATGCTTAATTAAAAAATAACAATACATTTATATCTTCATAGACATAGGCACATTTACTCTAGAATCTCATTTTTGCTCTATTTAACATGAAATTAATTTGGAGTATGATATGTGTGTTTTATGTTCATGCAAAATTGATTTTGTTTAACATTTGACAAACAAATATGGAATCTCATATACATATAATATGTAAATTCCAACGTCACATCATGTGGGTTAAAAAAAATGAAAATATGCTAGAACGATACAAATTTTTTTTACCAAGTTAAAAATCAAGGAATTTGCTATCTTACTATGTCATAAATGCCCAAGCCACTCCTAAGCCACTATATTTTACCATGTAAAAATTTTTGAAAAATTGGCAAAAATTACTGACCAAAATCGTTCTTTAAAAGGTGAAATAAAAAATAACAAACCATGAAAATTTTTAATGAAGTGATTATTTTTCTAAACTAATGAGCTGTGAGAGGGTAAGAAAAAGGATCCCAGTAGAAAAACAGCCAAAGGGCATAAATAGACAGCTTACAGAAAAGGATTATAAATGGCACACTGAATATGAGAACAGCAATACAACTTATAACAGAAAAATGTTTTGTTTTGAATAGTAAAGAACTAGACAGCTTCAAAGCTCATTGACATGGGGTTCTTAAACAAGTATATTTATATAGCGGAATCATTCAGACATTAACAAAATGAAGTTATATCTTATGTGCCTATATATTTATCTCTGGGATCTATATTTTTGTGAACAAACACAAAACAGTGAGTAGTTTAATAGAGATGTAAAACCCGATTTTGCACAGTACACATGAATATTCACATAGAAGACTGTGCATGTGAAGAACAGCTCTGAAAAAGCATTAGCTAATGTGCTTTGCTGCCAAAACAGGGAATGCAGAGGCCTTTGGCCATGTGAGAGGTACAACCTGAACCTTGAGCCACCATGACAGGCTGTCACCCATGTAAACCAGACTCTGAGGGCACCATGGAGTATAAAATGAGCCAGTAGAAGTGAAGGCTGTTACCCTTCCTTTTGAGCCAGACCGCAAGAGTTGGATGTGAATGGGGAGGATACTTCACAGACCCTTGGCATTCTGGAAAGAGCCATCTCAGACCACATCTGCTGAAGATGGAAGATCTTGTTAATTAAGCCCAGGGCATTTATAACAATATGGGTTTTCTCCTCTGAACGTATTTGTTTTGCTTCTTGCGAGGAAGGATTATTTATGACATTGAAAATAATGTTATAAAAAGACTGTACAACTTGGCAAGGGACAGAAAGGAGACTTGGATTAATAGAGAGAATTATTATGTTCCTACGTGGAAAACATCACTATTTCAAACATGTCAGTGCTTCTTAAAAATATATGTATATGTTACCTTTTCAATGAAACTCGATATCATTGTTTTCATTCATGACAAAATGATTGTAGATAGAATCCATGTTGAGTAAATATTTGAGTGATGTAAAAATACTGGCAATGAGGAACAGTGCGTGATAATACAAAAGACAAGACTATAGCTATATAAATCTGATACCTGAACTACTTCAAAAACAAAGTAGATTTAAGAGTTCAATAATATAGCCCAAGGCCCAGTAGAATGGAAGTATGGGTGGCAGGATCTGTCTTATTTCCAGGCCTGTTTCTATGCAAAGGTGTTTTCCTTCTCTCTGTGTCTCTGTCTTTCTTTTCTCTCTCCAAATGTTGATACACACACACATCCACAAAACACACAAATGTAAATAAAATGTTTTAATGAGTTAATTAAAATAATAAATATGAATAGCAAAAAGACAAAATATAGATGTCATTTTACTGAAGTGCATATAAGGGTATTACATATTTTAAAACACCAAAAATTCATGTATATTTAATACTTGAGAAAACACTCAAAATGTCCATTAGCATACAAAATCATTAAGATCTCTAACAAACATGAGTCCAAAAAAAATCCCAATAGAAAAATGGACAAGGGACATGAGCAAATAATTCCCACAAAATAAATCCATAAAGGAGAGATTAATAACAATATTTTAGTGTTGTTGAATTTACAGATATATGGACATATAAAAATAATTCTGAAAGAAACAGTTTGGAATTCACTGTCAACATTTTAAAATTATGCATTTTCTTTCACTTAGCAATTCCGCTTTTGGAAACCAGTCCCATGTAAGAATCTTAGTAATGACAAAGAAATGGTGTTTCCCAGTATTATTTACAATAAAATTGTTCTTTTAAGGAAGACAACCTAAATGTCTAAAAAATAAAAAAATCTATGATTGATTAAGATGTAGGAGAATCATAATGGGCTCTTTAAAATGTGAAATATACATCAAAATTGACATTACATATCATTCAGTATTTCAAAATCATAGTAATTTCCATTTTCTTTTGGTGTCTCTCCTGTATTTTGAGATTGTCTACATTGAACATTCAATTTATATAATGGTAACTAATATGTTAATGTGAATTCTCAGAGAACTCTTAACCAACTGATATATAAGGTATTCCCATACAAACTTTTTTTCTCAAAGGTACATATCTTAGCCTTAATATGTCCAATTGTGAAAAATTATGAATTAGAAAAACCCAGTGTGTACACCTTTTGGGATATTTAAATGTTAATGGAAATTTTAAAATGATTACTTGTCTAAATTACATGAAGATATATCTGATAATGAAATTTACAGCTCTCAGTCCACAAGAATTTGCTCTCTGCTTTTACTTTTATTGTAGTGACTTCTGTTATGACTTTGTTAACCAGAAATGTACCTAGATTCTTCACTTTATTTTTCACTGAACACTTAGGAAATACTAGGAAGGTTTATTATCTTAGAATCACACCATGAAATCGAGACTTTTCATGTATTCTGTCTTCATAGGCTTATCTACTTAATAAGTTACATTATAAAGTGAAGTTTGTAGAGATCTGTGGTAGTCTCCAAGCAAAAAGTATACAACAGTTTACCTAATAGCCTCCCAGATAAGACAGTGCTGTCTTCAAGAATTACCCAAACTACAGTTTTTTCATCATCTCTACAAGTATCTTTAAGTGTGAAGACAATATGTTTTTAGCCTAAAGTATTCTGGAAATACACCAGCAGAAAGAAATATGTTCTTTTATTACAGGTCTTATTTTTAGTTACAATGGGATGTTTACTTGACTGTGATGTGGTTTTATTTCTCTCCTTAAACTGAGAGTCTGTAGTCTTTACAAACATTTTTGGCTATTGTATAAAATAATTATAATTATTTTATTAATATATTAATATATACTACATTAATATACATAAATAACAGGCTATGCATAAATATTTACATAATTTATAAACATATATTTGTATGATTTGTATGTATTTTCTGTCAGTTACCCAAGAGTCAGCCCTCAGCAAAACCAGTTGTTCCCTCAAGTACTAAGATTTCTTGTATAACTTGTGAAATCGCTTTAGTTGTAAGTTTTCTGTATCTCCTGATCATACATTGTATGATTGTATTAGTTCTCTCCTGCCATCATAACAAGTTATCACACATTCAGTGGCTTAAAACAACACACATTTATTTTATTACGCTTTTGTAGATTAGAAGTATGATATTGGATCTCAGTGCATAAACATCAAGGTGTAGTATATACTTCCTTCTGGAGGGTCTAGCAGAGAATCTGTTTCTTCGCCTCTTTGCAGCATGCAGAGGTCACCTGCATCCCTTAGCTCGCACCCCATTCCTCCATCTCAAAAGCCAGAGTCATCTGGTGGGTTCTCATGCTGCTCTATATCTGATTTCATCTTCTACGTTAAGGACCCTGGTGATCACACCGAACCACCTAGATAATGATGTATAATCTCCACGTTCTTAGTCAGATGATTTAAAACTTTAATTCCCTCACAACCTTAATTCCCCACCACCATGTAACCTGGTACCATCACAGGGTCTGGGATTCAGGTGTAGACATCTTTGGGAGGACCACTATTCTGCACATGACAGATTATAAGTCATTCTGTAATTTCTTTAGGATAAAACTTTTGATGGTTTAGTGATAAAAAATATCACAGAACTAGAAATATGCAGTAATATCCAATATAAAAATATAGAAAAATACAACTAGAAAAAAAATATTTGCTGAATGTTGTGGAAATTTGTCTAGAAATACAGGATTTTTACTCTAAATAAAACATTTGCCTCTTGAAAGTGGGAAAAGTTTGATAAGGAATGAGTTACAGAATATATTGCGGTAAAACTGGTTGAGGAAAAAAGAAGAAACTTCAAGTTAGGATTTCTCAGTGTGTCATATCATCTTGTTAAATCATTATCTGTTGTACTTATTCTTACACGACAGCATCTGGACACATAATTTTCACTCTAGCCAAGCACTTTTTCTTACGTGGCGTCTACCTGTTCTGGGTTAGATCCATCAGAAACCACAATGGGAGGGGAATGAGGAAGGGGACAGAGGGGACAAGGGGGAGAGCGACATGGTGATGGTCACAGTCCCTGCTCATTGACTAGGAGGTAAGAGACTCAGCAGATGCTCTATTTCTCTTTTTAAATGTTAAAGCCATTAATAACAAGATGAATGCATTTTATAAGTAAGTTGATCTTGTGAGATAAAATGTCTCAAATTACATGGCTAAATGGGGGCGTTGAATAAGGATTCAAACCCACATCTCCCTGGTTTCACAGCTGTGTCCCTTCCATAAGAGCCCTCCATCTGCCTGGCATGCTCTGGGTATCTCAGAAATCCCTTCCATTGATTTAGGCAGAGATGAGACCAAAACCGACTTCAAGGTATTCTCTTAAGACACTTGAGAACAACCACTGATCATTTCTGGGGGCTAGAGTGAAGAGTGTGAAATGCTGATAAAGACTGGAAGCCTAGAGACCCCTTGTTCCCACCACTCAGCAAGAAACATGGGCATCCAGGGGCCAGGAGTAAATCCATCCACTTAGGTGTTTTTGCTGGAAATGTAGTTCTCTCATTGATTTAAGCTCTCCATGGGTGCCCCAGGCACTGTTACATCCCTATGTTTGTAGGGGACATTGCCTCTCACTGAATTCCCTTTCCATGAGATCCTGGGGACCACTCTTCAGAGCAGCTGTGGGCTGAGGTTAAGGCATTACCTGGTGCTCAAAGTGCAGGGGTTTGCAGAACATTCTCAGGCAATACCAATGCCAGTGTCACTAAAACTGCATCAGCCAAGCTGTCTTTCTCACATCCAGAGCCATCTATCTGCCACTATGCATGGAAAGTCTTGGTGACCTGCTTTCTTCTTCCACATGAGTGCTTGTTTGTCAAATGTCCTTTAGCTAGGCTTCACCTTCAAATGTTGATGGGATAAGAATAACAGGAGGGTGGCCTGGCACATTCACTCCTGTTGTCCTCTGCCTGAACACTTGGTGTTTGTGAAAGCCTAGGGTAAAAACGAATAACCAGTTCTGTGAGAGAAGAATGCATACCTGGAGTCCAGTGATCTGTTTAACTTAGTCAACAATTCTTCGATTTTGCAGATACCCTGTACTGCTAGATGAGAAGGGTTTTGTTTAATTCATAGGACTTAGAACTTTGTAAATATTACCTTCTCCCTTACATTTAGTACCATAGTTTCAATTCAATTCAAGGTACACATTTATTTATACAGTAACACTAGTTTGTAAAATATTCATGACTCCTTGCTTTACACAGGCAGGCAGACAGGTTAATATTATGCTTTCTTTAGAGCTCCAGCCATAGAACTTCAACGTGCTTGAAATGCTGACCATTTCCCAGACTCTGTAAATTTGCTTTCAACCTGCTCAAGCTGGTATGCATAAGTCATGAAGACTGAGGCATTCAAGCTATCAAACTCTTTTAAAGTCTTACCCCTGTGGGATCAGCTGTTAGAGAATCCCAAATGGGATGTGAGTCATGGCTGTAGACCAAATGCCTTATTATCCCAAAAAGGAGCTTAGGCATTTGCAGAAACAGCTCCTGTGAGCTTTCTTATTTCTGTCAGGAGAATGACCTTGTGATGATCCTCATTTGACAAACTACCTTTACCTACATACAAATCATGAACTTGCTCAGCATGGCAGTATGAGAACATGTGCAGTAGGACTCTCCTAGCCTCAACCCTCTAACTTCAAGCAGGGATATTAAGGTGGGTGGTAGGGCAGGCAGCTGCTGAGAGCCTTCATTCTCCATGAAGCAGACACACCCCAAATCTGATTTAACCGAGGCTGCTGTCACTGTGGTCCTTGGCGTCCTCTGTCTTTCCTTGTTCTTTGTTCTCACTCCATCCCCTCCAACCCCTACTCCTATTCCCCAACTCTTCTAATGTCTAGGCAATTCCTATTCATTTAAACTCCTGTTTTTAGCCCTGATTTCACCTCCTGAACCTACCAATAGAAAGCAACTTGATACTCCATGAAATTTTGCTCCAATTTCCTACTGTGTCTCTCCCCACTTCTCCCAATCCTCATTATCTCAGTTTATTCAAATCCTTCCCCAAGAAGATTGACTTTGATTCCAAAGAAGGCTTCTTTCCCTGGCAAGCTAGAAAAAACCTGACTGGTAAAAGAACTGGTCGCCTTCAATACTTTATTTATCCTTACCCCACGGCCAGCCCTTAGGTGGAGCCCTACATTACATGAGGCAGAAGGTGTGGGCCCCACAGAGGTAGCCCCTCACTGGGCCTGGAGGAGGAAAGCAGATGCATTGCTGCTGGGAGGAAGGAATGCTGACATGAGCTTCATTGATGCATCTGAGGGAGATCATGGGAAGAGGGAGGCACAGTGTCACAGGGAGCAAACCAATGCAGCAGTGAGAGGTGGTTGGTGAAGATTTGGAGAAACTGGGGACAAAGTAATAAAATGATAAAATCATTCTTGGAAATTTTTTTTCAGCTTGGATGAGGAAGGACATTTCAAATGTATATGTCAAACAATCTCAACTGTCTTCTCTGTTTCTTTATCTCTCACTCTCTTTCTGTCTTTCTATCTGTCCCTTTCTTCCTATTTCTGTGTTTGGGTCTTCCTAACAGTCTCTTTTATTTATCCATGGGCCTTGCCATCTCCCACACATAACTATCCAAGCAATCTTATGCATATTGTTTTCATTTCTTTTTGATCTTCTTATTTGCTAATCCAATGATGTCACAAGTACCCGATTTTGAATTATCAATTGTGGTTTAACCTTTCCACAAATGAAAAAAGAGTCTCTTTAATGTAAGCCTGATTTCCAGTCCAATAACTAAAAAATGATGACATGCTTAAATCGACTCACTGTAATCCTCCAAATGAGGTAGAGAGATTTGAGAGAACAAGAATTAATAGATCACAGATATTGAATGAGTAAAATGTTCTGTAATTTAATTCATACCTCAGCTCTGACGTACTCTGATAGCATTTGGAAGCTTAGGAATGGAAAAACGCAGAGGGTAAAAACATAACTGATTAACAGGTTTGAGACTTAACATAGTATAGGTACAAGGAGAAAGATAAAGCTACTGTCTTGAGTGACAGCAACTACACCAGAATAAAGCAAAGAGAAACATTTAACAACACTAACTGGAATATTCAGCTGATTTCAGCCCAGTATATGATTACAAATAAGATACCTATGGCACACCACATTCTCTTTAATAAAGATGCCAATGTTACAAATAAAATAAAATGTGCCAGGAAATTCAGAGAAATACACAATGCTGATATTCAATCATGATATATAGATTTCACCCACACATCACTTCCTCCTATAAGTAGGCTATCTCCGTATTACACGGCTGGGCACCAACCTGGTATTTCTACTTCTATAGCTGCCTAAAGAACAGAAAAAAATTATTGTATTTTCCATGGTTTGAACTGAGTAATGGTTTTAATATTAAATGATTTTCATAGTTTTGTAATTAGTATTACTGAACTTTATGATTTAATCTAAGTATGTGGAATTTTTGTGGGCTTTCAAATCAAATATAAATCAGAAGTGAATCATCCAAGTATCTAACTTGGATTCCATCCAGAGATACTAACATCATCCAAGTATCTCTGGCTTGCATGTTGGTTGGTTGGTCTGAAGCAGAGCCTTTCTGAGAATGAGAATGTCCTTCCCTGAAGTATACATAACTTTAACCTTTTCTTTGTCAGTCTCACTGCGACTTCAAGCACTTCCATGTGTTTGTTACTCTCATTACCACATAGTAGAAAAAGCAAAAAGAAGTGAGCATGAATTTGAAAACATGGATGTGGACTCAAAACCTGGCTATGCAAATAGTCATAGGAATGGAAGTACAACATAGAGAATAAAACCAATAATATTGTAACATGTTGGTATGGCAATGAGACCACTACACTTATAGCAAGCATCTAATAATGTATATAACTACTGAGTCACTATGTTGCACATCTGAAACCAATATGACATTGTGTTTCAACTTTATTCCAATAAGAAAAAGAACAAAAGTTTATCTGAACCAGGCATGAAGCTCAGGTTCTTTCTTTTGAATGATCCTAATCTGCAGCGTGCTGTACAAGCAAAGTGATATGAGAGTGTTTTTCCTATCCTTTTCCAGGACATCACTAAAGCAACAAGAAGAATGGTGTTTGGGGTTGGGGAGGTAGCAGGTTAAAAACCCTACAAACACCATTACAGCAAAAGTAGAAGAGATTTACAATTTACAGACTGCAAAAAATTTTGATGACTACCCAAATCTGCTGAGATTGTGCAGATTTATAAGAAATGACTGCAGAAGATGGTGTGTGTTGGGATGCTAGATCTCAGAAAGAAGCAGCAGCCAGCACAGTACACAGAGATGAGGGCCTTCCAAGTTGCTGTTGTGGAATCAGGACAAACATCGTAAAATAAAGAAGTGTTCATGAAAGAGAAAACACAGTGGAACAAATGAAAACGAACTACCCCAAAAGTAGACAAAGAAGAGCACAGTGGTTGCAGATCTCAGAAAACATCAGTACCCATACAATTCCCAAGGTGAAGGCTTAGTCTGGAAGTAAGGAGCTCTCTACCTTATGTGTAGCAATGAGAGGGAACACCAGTGTGTGCAGACATGGCTGCAGGGGCCCACTTGGAGCAAATTCAGGTCAGAGAAGCAGAGGAAGAAGGACTAATAAAATAATCACAGAAAACTTCTTTTATTTTTTTAGAGAAGCCACCCATACTTAGAAATAATGGGGAAGAAAGTGATGGGTACCAGAGTTGGAGTATAATCCCGGGCAGTGTGAAATGCGGGAATCTTCCAATGTAGCTAATAGACCTTGATGGTCCTAGGAGTAAACCAATGATTTCATTATTTGACTTATATAACAAAGATATCAGAAACTGGAAAGCAGAATGGTGTTCTCAATATATATACATATTTCTTGGTTGGCTTTACTACAACTGATTCTTCGTCTGATGTATCTGTGGATAATATTTATCCCCATTGCCCACAGTGCCTCTACCAATTCACCATTTGAGAGCTTAAGAACATTCTTATTTGATGGCATGAAATTACATGTAGAATCATCTTTGAGGGATGGGCTCATTTTATGGAGATGAAGGCATAAACAATGAATACATGCTGGTGTAGTCTGCTGTTAACTCCCAGAAGCTGCTGTAGCCATGGGATGTAGAAATGTATTGAAGGCTCAGCAAGGGCGTCTTGATACTGCCTTGTGGAGGGTAGCACAGCCTTTCCATTACATGTGTTCAGATTCATAGGTTTCCCTGATCTGGAAACCTAGATGGTAGAAAGAGGATTAGTTCCTCTCTGTATCCTTCCCGGTGACTCATGTGGGGAATTTGTACTACTCAATATATAGGTTTAGGCTCAGTATAATTAGCAAACCTCATGATCAGGGGTTAAGGGGAGGGAATGCTTTCCCCAGAATAAGTGTTCCACTGAATCTAAACCACAATAACCATCTGGTCCTTTTTGTTAGACTGCTGGGTAAAGAAGAGTTTTATGCTGGTACAAACAATCAGAGAAAAAAGTTGCTGCTACATAGTTGAATGTAGATTAAGTTTGTGTAGGAAACAGGTAATTTTTACTGGTTTCATAATTGGTGAAAACAGTAAAATGAAAATTAGAACAACAGAGCCTGATGAAGACAGGTTAACCAGAGACTCAGATCCCTTATGAAAGAATGTCTGGGTTAGACAAGTGAACTAAATGAGTAGAAGAATTTGCTAAAAAGAGAGAAATTTATACTATGAGATACAGTGGGAAATGAAAATAAGAGGACCATTGCATCAAAAAGAATAAAATACCTAGGGGTAAACCTAACCAAGGAAATGAAAGACCTATACTCTGAAAACTACAAGACACTCATGAGAGAAATTAAAGAAGATATGAATAAATGGAAACACATCCCGTGCTCATGGATAGGAAGAATTAATATTGTCAAAATGGCCATCTTGCCTAAAGCAATCTACAGATTCAATGCAATTCCTATCAAAATACCAACAGCATTCTTCGACGAACTAGAGAAAATCATTCTAAAATTCATATGGAACCACAAAAGACCCCGAATAGCCAAAGAAATCCTGAGAAGGAAGAATAAAGCTGGGGGGATTATGCTCCCCAACTTCAAGCTTTACTACAAAGCCACAGTACTCAAGACAATTTGGTACTGGCACAAGAACAGACCCATAGACCAATGGAACAGACTAGAGAACCCTGATATAAACCCAACCATATATGGTCAATTAATATATGATAAAGGAGCCATGGACATTCAATGGGGAAATGACAGCCTCTTCAACAGCTGGTGTTAGCAATAATTGGCAAAACTGGACAGTTACATGCAAGAGAGTGAAACTGGATTATTGTTTAACCCCATACACAAAAGTAAACTCGAAATGGATCAAGGACCTGAATGTAAGTCATGAAACCATAAAACTCTTAGAAGACAACATAGGCAAAAATCTCCTGAATATAAGCATGAGCGACTTCTTCCTGAACGCATCTCCTCGAGCAAGAGAAACAAAAGCAACGACCTAATGGGACTACATCAAATTAAAAAGTTTTTCTGTATGGCAAAGGACACCATCAACAGAACAAAAAGGCATCCTACTGTATGGGAGATTGTATTTGTAAATGACATATCCTACAAGAGGTTAACATCCAAAATATATAAAGAATTTACATGCCTCTACACCCAAGAAGCAAATAACCTGATTAAAAAATGGGCAAAGGATATGAAGAGACAATTCTCCAAAGAAGAAATTCAGATGGCCAACAGACACATGAAAAGATGCTCCACATCACTAATCATCAGGGAAATGCAAATTAAAACCACGATGACATATCACCTCACATCAGTAAGGATGGCCACCATCCAAAAGACTAAGAACAACAAATGCTGGCGAGGATGTGGAGAAAGGGGAACCCTCTTACACTGCTGGTGGGAATGTAAGTTAGTTCAACCATTGTGGAAAGCAATATGGAGGTTCCTCAAAAAACTAAAAATACAAATACCATTTGACTCGGGAATCCCATTACTTGAAATTTACCCAAAGAACACAACTTCTCAGATTCAAAAAGACATATGCACCCCTATGTTTATTGCAGCACTTTTTACAATAGCCAAGATATGGAAGCAACCTAAGTGTCCATCAGTAGATGAAAGGATAAAGAAGAGGTCGTACATATACACAATGTAATACTATTCAGCCATAAGAAGGAAACAAATCCTGTCATTTGCAGCAACATGGATGGGGCTGGAGGATATTATACTCAGTGAAATAAGCCAGGCGGAGAAAGACAAGTGCCAAATGATTTCCCTCATTTGTGGAGTATAACAAGGAAGCAAATGAAGGAACAAAATAGTAGCAGACTCAGAGACTCCAAGAAGGAACTAGTGGTTACCAAAGGGGAGGGGTGTGGGAGGGAGGGTGGGGAGGGTGGGAGAAGGGGATTTTGGAGTATTATGTTTAGTACATATGGTGTGGGGAATCATGGGGAAAACAGTGCAGCACAGAGAAGGCAAATAGTGAATCTGTGTCATCTTACTACACTGATGGACAGTGACTGAATTGTGGTATGAGTGGGGACTTGATAGTATGGGTAAATGTAGTAACCACATTGTTTTTTCATGTGAAACCTTCATAAGAGTGTATATCAATAATACCTTAACAAAAAATAAAAAGAAAATAAGAGGAACAGCCACAGCAGTAGGACTTTGGCATGTTTTAAATATTCTGTTTTAAACACTTATTTGCAGAAACTGATGTTAGCTACCAATACGAAGTGTAATAACACAGTTGATTCACAGTGGATTATGAGCAGTCTTGAGTGACAGGGGTAGACTACAGCAGACATGGTACACATGCACACCTCTTGAGTATTCTGGAACCACAGTGTGCAATGTAGAGAATTTTGGTTGCCAGCAGAATAGCTTTATTATCTGCATCTTTCTGCTTCTCTTCTTGAGAGCTTGAGATTTTCTTTTAAGAACTTTCTCAGCCCTTCCCCAGGACAGCCTAGAAATTCTGAGTAATTAATACCTGTAGGAACAAAGGAGCAACCTTCAAGCAAAAGGTCAGCTTCCTCATCTCTCCATCCTTTTTTTAATTTCCATTCTTTTTTGTTATTAAGGTTTCATAGATATACAATCTAATGAAGGTTTCACATGAGCAACATTGCAGTTACTACATTCACCCATATTACTGAGTCACCCCCACACATCCCAGCAGTCACTGTCCATCAACATAGCAAAATAGTATAGGGTCACTACTTGTCTTCTCTGTGCTATACTGTTTTCCGTGTGATCCCCCTACATTATATGTGCTGTTCATGATACCCCTTAATCCCCTTCTCCCTCCCTTCCCACCTGTCCCCCCATCCCCTTTTCCTTTTGTAACTGGTAGTCCCTTCTTGAAATCTGTGAGTTTGCTGCTGTTTTTTTTCCTTCAGTTTTGCTTCGTTGTTATGCTCCACAAATGAGGGAAATCATTTGGCACTTGTCTTTCTCTGCCTGGTTTATTTCACTGAGCATAATATCTTCCAGCTTCATCTATGTTGTCGCTGATGGTAGGATTTGTTTTCTTCTTTAGGTTGACTAATATTTCATTGTGTATATATACCACATCTTCTTTATCCATTCATCTACTGATGGACACTTAGGTTGCTTCCATGTCTTGACCAATAGTAAATAGTGCTGCAATAAACATAGGGGTGGATATGTCTTTTTGAATCTTGTATATTGTTTTCTTCAGGTAAATTCCTAGGAGTGGAATTCTTTGGTCAAATGGTATTTGTATTTTAATTTTTTGAGGAACCTCCATATTACTTTCCACAATGGTTGAACTAGTTTACATTCCCACCAGCAGATTAGGACGATTCCCTTTCTCCACATTCTTGCCAGCGTTTGTTGTTTCTTGTCTTTTGAATGTTGGCCATCCTAACTGGTGTGAGGGGATATCTCACTGCTAATTTGCATTTCCCTGGTGATTAGCGATGTGGAGCATCTTTCATATACTTGTGGGCCATCTGAATTTCTTCTTTGGAGAATTGTCTGTTCATATCCTCCACCCATTTTTTAATCAGGTTATTTGCTTTTTGGGTGTTGAGCCATGTGAGTTATTTATATATTTTGGATGTTAACCCCTTATTGGATATGTCATTTACAAACATATTCTCCCATAGTGTAGGATACTGTTTTGTTCTACTGAGAGTGTCCTTTGATGTACAGAAGTTTTTTAGTTTGATATAGTTTCATTTGTTCATTTTTGCTTTTGTTTCCCTTGCCCAAGGGGATGCGTTCGGGAAAAAATTGCTCATGTTTATATTCAAGAGATCTTTGCTTATGTTTTCTTCTAAGAGTTTTATGGTTCATGATATACATATAGGTCCTTGATCCATTTTGAGTTTACTTTGGTGTATGGAGTGAGACAGAAATCCAGTTGCATTCTCTTACAGGTAGCTGTCCAGTTTTGTCAATACCAGTTGTTAGTTGTTGAATAGGCTGTCATTTCCCCATTGTATATCCATGGCTCCTTTATTGTATATTAATTGGCCATATATGTGTGTGTTTATAAATGGACCCTCTAGTCTATTACATTGATCTATGGGACTGTTCTTCTGCCAGTACCAAATTGCCTTGATTACTGGGGTTTGTAGTAGAACTTGAAGTTGGGGAGTGTAATACCCCAGCTTTATTCTTTCTCTTCAGGATTGCTTTGCCTATTCAGGGCCTTTTGTGGTTCCATATGAATTTTAGAACTATTTGTTCTAGTTTTTTGAAGAATGCTCTCTGTATTTTGATGGGGATTGCATTGAATCTGTAGATTGCTTTAGGCCATATGGCAATTTTGACAATACTAATTCTTCCTATCCATGAGCATGGGATATATTTCCATTTATTGGTATCTTCTTTAATATCTCTCATGAATGTTTTTGTTTTCAGGGTATAGGTCTTTCACCTCTTTGGTTAAGTTTATTCCTAGGTATGTTATTCTTTTAGATACAATTGTAAATGGAATTGTTTTCCTGACTTCTCTTTCTGCTAGTTCATTGTAAGTATATAGGAATGCAACGGACTTCTGTGTATTAATTTTGTATCCTACAACTTTGCTGAATTCAGTTATTAGTTCTAGTAGTTTTGAGGTGGATTTTTTAGGATGTTTTATGTGCAATAGCATGTCATCTGCAAACAGGGACAGTGACTTCTTCCTTACCAATCTGGATGCCTTTTATTTCTTTGTGTTCTTTGAGTGCTGTGGCTAG
This sequence comes from Smutsia gigantea, assembly GCA_032199065.1. Classification (NCBI taxonomy): domain Eukaryota; kingdom Metazoa; phylum Chordata; class Mammalia; order Pholidota; family Manidae; genus Smutsia; species Smutsia gigantea. The sequence continues at coordinate 137,017 of JAVSCE010002067.1, forward strand.
GGCCTCCAGTAGTATGTTGAATAAAAGTGAGGAGAGTGGGCATCCTTGTTTCGTTTTTGATTTTAGAAGAAACCTTTTCACTTTTTTGCTGTTAAGTATGATGTTGGCTATGGCTTTGTCATATATGGCCTTTATTATGGTGATGTCCTTGCCTTCTATACCCATTTTGTTGAGAGTTTTTATCCTGAATGGATGTTGAATTTTGTCAAATGGTTTTTCAACATCTATGGAGATGATTATGTGATTTCGTCCTTCTTTTTGTTGATCTAGTGGATGATGTTGATGGATTTTCAAATATTGTACCATCCTTGCATCCCTGGAATAAATCCTACTTGATCATGGTGGATGACCTTTTTGACGTTTTTTGAATTCAATTTGCTAATTTTTTGTTGAGTGTTTTTTCATCTATGTTCATCAGGAATATTGGTCTGTAATTTTCTTTTTTTGTGATGTCTTTGCCTGGTTTTGGTAGTAGAGTGACATGATCTTAAATGTAGAAAAACCTCCACACACACAAAAACAAAAAACAAAAACTACCAGAAGTAGTAAATGAATTGATCAAAGTTTACAAACTCAACACAGAAAAATAAGTTGCATTTGCATACATTAACAATGAACTATCCAAAAAAAGATATTAAATAAAATTCCTTTTTCAGCATAGGTTGATCTACTTGGACTGTGGCAACCAAATACCACAGACTAAATAGCTTAAATAAAGGCAATTTATTTCTCACAATTCTGGAAGATGAAAGTACAGAGCAGAGTCTGACTTAATCAAGTTTCTGGAGAAGCATCTTTTCTTAACTTGTAGAAAGCCACCTTCTTACTCTGTCCTCAAATAGTCTTTCCTTGGTGCATACAAGGAAGAAAGTGAGGAAGAGAAGGAAGGACACTCTGATCTCTCGTCCTCTTCTTATAAAAACACACATTTTATTGAATAAGATCCTCATCCTTATGAACTCATTTAATTTTAATTACCTCTTTACAGACTCTATCTCCAAGTATAGTTACATTAAGAGTTAGCACTTCAATATGTGAATGTTTCTGGGAAGAGGAGCAATTCATTCCATAAAACAATAGCATTCATAAGAATAAAATAATCAAGAATAAAGCTAACCAAGGGAGTAAAGGGCTTTTACTTGTATAAAATATGACTGAAAAAATTACAGAAGTTACAAATAAATGGAAAGACATCCAGTGTTTATCAATTGGAAGATTTAATATTGTTAAGATGACATTGCTACTCAATTGATTTATAGATTCGGTGCAATTCTTATCCAGACTCCAATGAACTTTTTATATAGAACCAGAAAAACACATCTTCAAATTCATATGGAATCACAACGGATCCTACTGAATAGTATAATCTTGAAAAAGAACAAAGTTTGAGATCTCATACTTCCTGACTTGAAAACATATTATAAAGCGGCAATGATCAAAACAGTATGGTACTAATGTAAAGACACACATATAGAAAAATGGAATAGAATATAGAACACATAACTCTCACTTTTATGATCTTGTCCTTCAACAAGGATAGCAAGGATACACAAGAGGGAAAGGATAGTCTCTTCAACAAGTGACGTTGAGACAACTGATTATCCACATGCAAAAGAATGAAATTGAACTTTTACTTTATTACACCATGCAGTAAAATCAACTCAAAATAGATTAGATTTAAACATAAGACCTAAAATTTGTAATCTAAGCTTAAGATCTAAAAAACAAAGAAGAAACCATAGGGAAAAGCTACTTAACCTTAGTTTTGACAGTGACATCTTAGAAGTGATGCCGAAAGAAAAACAGGAAAAGCAAAAATAAAATATACAAGTGGTATTACATTAAACTAAAAAGGTCCATCAGAGGAAGCCATCATCAAAGGAAACCATCAACAGTGTGAAAAGGCAACCTACAGAATGGGAGAAAATATTTGCAAATACTGCATCTGATACGGAGTTAATATCTAAAATATATGTGAAATTCCAACTTATAGCAAAAAAAAAAAACACCCAAATCACCCAATTAAAAAATGAGCAAAAAGTTGAGTAGCTGTTTTTTCAAATAGACATGTAAATGACCAAAATGCATAGGAGAACATGCTCAGCATCACTAGTTATTAGAGAAATGAAAATAAAAACCACAACTAGATATCTCATTAGAATGGCTATTATCAAATATCAATCATGGAATATTGGTGAGGATACAGAGAAATAGAACACTTGTTCACTGCTGGTAGATATTATTGGTGCAGTTGCTGTGAGACAGTGTGGCCATTCATCAAAAACTTAAAGAATAGAAATTACCATGTGATCCATAAATTTTACTTCTGTCTAGAAACCCCCCTAAAATTGAAAACAGGATCTCAAGGAGATAGTTGTACACCCATGCATATTGCAGTATTATTCATGATATCCAAGAGGAATAAACAACATTCATCTATCAACAGATGAATGGATAAAGAAAATGTTGCATATATACACAATGGAATCTTTTTCAGCCTTAAAAGAGAAGGACACCTTGTCACATTCTACAACATGGATGAGCCTTGAGAACATTATGATAAATGAAATAATACAGCCCCCAAATAATGGAACATGTATGGTTTCACTCATATGAAGAATCCAGAGTATTTGAACCAATAGAAATAGAAAGTGGGATGGTGATTGCCAGGGTTTAGGTGGAGGAGAAAATAGTTATTTAATGGGCATAGAGCTTAAAAGATCTGGAAATTGGTTGCACAATAATGTCAATATAATTAACAATGCTGAACTGTACATTTAACTGTGGTTAAGATAGTAAATTGTATGTTATATGTATTTTACCACAATATTTTTTTAAATTAAAAATGATATTATTAGAAAGTGTGGTAAAATATAAAATCTGTAGCTCAATTAATAATATTGTGCCAAAGTTAATTTCTTAATTTTGTTAACTTATTATGGATGGCTATGTAAGATGTTAACATTAGGTGAAGCTGGGTGAATCGAACTCTGTATTGCTTTTTAAAAGAAAAAAACATATTTAACTCTACTTAAATATCTTCTTTAAATATTTAAATATTAATTTAATTGTTGAATAAAAATAATTAACTCAAAATGGATCATAGGCATAACTAAATAGCTAAAGTTATAAATCATCCACAAGAAAACAGAAAAATGTTTGTGGTTCTGGCTATGCAAAGAGTTTTATATACTGTACAACAAGCATCACCTATAAACAAAAGAAAAAATAATAGATTAGATTCCTTCTAAAGTACTTACTGAATTGTAATTTTAAGTATGCTCAGTTATTTTCTGTCAATTGTACTTCAATAAAGCTGTTTAAGAAGTTTTTGAAATAATATAAAAAAAGAAGGGACTTATTCACAGAGAAAGGAACTAGTGGTAAATGCTTAGCTGTAGAATTAGGACTGCAACAAATGTGAAGATTAGGATGACAAAAAAGAATATAAATATTACACATTCTTACAAAATAGAAATGATGCAAGTAATAACATTTGGCAGAAAGAGATAAAAAATGGGAAGTAATATAAATACACTTACTATATATCCAGAATGAGCCCGACTAGCCTTATGTGAAACCTGGGAGAAAGTTAATATCATTCAACAAATCAAGTACACCTATTTTAATTGTTCAAATGTAAAAACAAGAAATAATTTATTAATTATAAAATTCTGACAGAAGTGAGGAGGAAGAAAGAGGAAACATGGCAAATTTTATTATTGTTTACAGTAGAAAAATAACATATTCAATTTAAGGAGGAGAAGATGAAGGCCACTATAATGTATGTGGTGGTGGTGGTGGGGTGTGTGTGTTAGAGAGATAGGAGGGGAGGGAAGAGAAGGAAGAGAGATAATCAGTATCTTCTGATATTTTGGAAAATTGTATACTTACCAAATATAAGTTAGGGCTCTCCTGAGACACAGAGAAAGGATGTTTGCTTGTTTGCTTAATCATTCATTCAGTCATTCATTGGCTCATGGTTTTGTAGAGGATTGGTGAGACCAGGATCTGATGGGGTTGGGCTGGCAGGCTGGAGACTCAGGGAAGAGTTGCAGTTCGAGTCCAAAGGCAGTTTGCTGCAGAATTCCCTTTTGCTCAGAGGAGGTCACTCTTTGTTCTATTTATGCCTTTAATTGACTGGATGAGTTCTGCCCACATTACAGAAAGCAATTTGCTTTACTCAAAGTCCATGTTGAATATCATCCAAACATCATCGTGGAAACATCCAGAGTGATAGGGGACCACATATCTGAGTCCAGCTAAACTGACTCATAAACATCACACAAATATCAGAAGAAATACACAGCAAAGAAAATGGCTCACATAGTGGAATGCTGTGAATAATAAGAAAAATAATCAATTTTTAAAAAGTTGTTACTGTAATAAAAAATGTTATTTCAAATTAATATAAACAAAACTTGATATTCAGACACTAAACTTCAGAAGCATTTTCTAGGTGAACTTATAAATTGCCCACCCACTTTTTGAAGTTGTTCCCGTGGCAGATACTTAAGAATTTTTACTCTATAAGATTATGTCATTGCCGAGGCTCCAGCCTCTCTCCTCTTTCTCTTCAAATTCTTTGTTCTTAGGAGAGTATTGTAAGCTATTTTACATGCAAGAATTTAGGGGTAAGAAATAAAGCCCCATTAAGTTTCCAGCGCAGGAACAATGCTGTCCTTTCCCTCTCAGTTACTTTCTCTAAATGACTGCTGCCTTACACCCGTGTTTCCACAACCCCACACTTCTGTAGGCTCAGTGGGGTATTTGTGAAGGTGTTTCTGTAGGGTGGGCTGCTTCCATGCCTTGTGGATTCTTTACTTTACCTACACAGCAGTAGGAATCGCCAAAAACTTCACAGTCTGCTATCTTTCTCACAGGAACACAAAAGGGCCAATAAAGCATGTGCTTGAAATGATGTTCACATTGTGCTGGACGTGTGTGCCTGGTTTTAATACAGTCTAATAAACTGGATGTTTGGTCTCCTCATTCCCCACCACCTCCATGCCACCACTCAGCTTAACTTCCTACTTAGAGTTAAAGGGACAGTGCAGGACTGTAGGGCATTTAGGTAACATCACATCAGACAGGATTATAACAACCTTTCTTCCCTTGAAATCCAATATGTGTCCCCACTCTGCAGTGGATAACATGAGATTACATTTTCCTATAACCAGACTCTAAATACCTTAAACACAAATTCTAAGCCAATTAATCATGAATAAATTTGTATGCAGACTAGTAAATTCTTCATTAAGTACCATAATTTGATTTCCATTTCCCAGAATAGTGGATTGAATTTTATTATATTAAATTTTCTGCATGAACAACTAGAGAATATTGGAATGTATATAATTTTAATCTGCTTGAGGCATTGGAAAACACCAAGACAAGCAAGACTTGAGGGCCAATTGACAGAATAAAAGGAAAAAAGATGACTCTAAACTTAGCACTAATTTCCTTCTTTAGTTGCATAAGTGCTTTGCCCAAAGCCTGAGGAGTCTAAAGTAAACAGAAACAATAGTACAAAATACAAAAGGGACATGGACAAAAGGTTTAACATATATATAATACATATAATTGGAGTACCAGAGTAAGTGGAGATATAAAATGGGACAGACACTAACATTTGAAGAGATAGCCATTAAGAATTTTCCTAAACTTACAGAAAACATCAAGTCACAGATTCAAAAATTGCTGTAAATCTCAAATAAAATAAGTACAAAGAACCATACTATTTGTTTTACTTTTTAAGTATTTTTAGAGAAATTTTAGGTCTATAACAAAATTGAGACAAGTACAGAGATTTCCTATATACTTCTGCTCCTACATATACATAGTGTCCCCGTTATTGGTATCATTCACCAAAATGATATATTTTTGTCAGGGATTGAGAACCTATGTTGACACATCACAATCACCCAAAGTCCATAGTTTACTTTTGTCTTCACCCTTGGTGTTGCACAGTCTGTGGGTTTAGACAAATGTATAATAACATACATCCATCATTATAATATTATATGCACTACGTTCGCTGCCTCAGAAACCCTTTGTATTCTGTCTATTCATTGTCCACCCCACCCCCCATCCTGGCAATCATAGATCTTTTTATTGTTTTCATAGTTATGGTTTTTCTGTAATGTATTAGAGTTGCAGTCAGTCCATATGTACCCTTTTCATATTGGCTACTTTTACTTATTACTATTCATTTAAGTTCCCTCTATGTATTTCCATTTCTTGATAGCTTATTTCTTTTTATTGCAGAATAATAGCTCATTGTCTTGATGTACCCCAGTTAATTTGTCTGTTCACCTGTTGAAGAAAATCTTTGCTGCTTTGAAGTTTTGGCAATTATGAATAAAATTTTTGTAAATAATACTGTGAAGGGTTTTGTGTAGACGTATTTTAAAGTCATTTGAGTAAATACCAAGGAGCATTAATACAAGATCATATGGTAATAATATGTTGAGTTTTGTATGAATCCACCAAACTATGTTCAAAAGTGATTGTATCATTTTGCATCCCACTAGCAATGCATGAGAGTTCCTGTTGCTCCACGTCCTCCAACATTTAGTATTCTCAGTGTTACATATTTTGGCCATTGTAATAGGTAATATAGTAGTATCTAATTTTTATGTTAATTTGCATTTCCCTGATGGCATAGGATGAGAGATATCTTTTCATATGTTTATTTGTTATCTGTATATCTTCCTTGTTGAAATGTTTGTTATAGTCTTGGGCCCAGTTTTTAATTGGGTTTTTTGTTCTTATTGTCTAGTTTTAAGTGTTCTTTATATATTTTGGAGAATAGTCTTTTATTAGATGTGTCATTTGTGGCTTGTCTTCTAATTTTCTTAACCTTGTCTTTTGCAGAGCATAAGTTTCAAAATTCAGTGAAGTCCAGCTTATCAATTATTTTTTTCATGGATCTCTTTTGGTCTTATAATTAAAAAGGCATCACTATACCCCAAATCATCTAGGTTTTCTCCTCTGTTACCTTGTAAGCATTTTATAGTTTTGCATTTTACATTTAGGTCTATGATACATTTTGATGTAATTTTTGTGAAAGGGTAAGCTCTGTGACTAGATTCACCTTTTGTATGTGGATGGCCAGTTGTTCCAGCACTATTTGTTAGAATATCTTTGTTCCATCATATTGATTTTACTCCTTTGTCAGAAATGAGCTACCTGCTGAGCTTTGTCAAAAATGAGCTAACTTCAAAAATGAGAGTTTACTGCTGGGCCCCACATTCTATTCCATTGATCTATTTGTGTTTTCTTTTGCCAATCCCACACTCTTGACTTCTTTAGCTTACTATTAATTTTTGAAGTCAGATATCATTAGTCTTCCAACTTTGTTCTTCCCGTTCAGTATCTGTTGACTGTTCTGGGTCTTAACTCTCCATATAAATTTTAGATTAGTTTGATGGTATCCACAAAATAACTTGCTAAGATTCTGATTGATTGGGATTGCAATGAATCTCTTTAGATTAAATTGGGAAGAACTGACATCTTATCAATAATGTCTTCCTGTTCATGAACATGACATATCTTTTCTTTTGTTCATTCTTTGATTTTATTCATCGGTTTTGTAGTTTTCCTCATATAGATATTATACATATTTTGTCACATTTGTACTTAGTATTTCTTTCTAGGGGATGCTAATATAAATTGTATTGTGTTTTTAATTTTAAATTCTCTTTGTTTTTTATTAGTGTATAGGAAAGCAATTAACTTTCATATATTAACCTTGTTTTCTTCCACATTATTAGTCTATTCTTTCAGATTTTCCACATAGATGATCATGTCATCTTCAAACAAAGAATGATTCATGTTTTCCCAGTCTGAATTACTTTTATTTCCTTTTCTTATCTTATTGTGTTAGCAAGGGCTTCCAATAAAATGCTGGAAATTATATACTATTTATTTTTTAACACATGATTGTCAAAATTTTGTGTTTAACTGTAATTTGTTCTGTTCTTTTAAACCTTATAATGATCCTTCACAATATTTATTATCTCAACTATTATGATTTTACCACAATCAGAATTAGTTTCTAATTATGCCTACTAAAGAATTTTCTGAAAAATACTCCTCCAACCAAAGCAGCATTTTATCATAAGTGCTCTGAATTGCACAAATCTCCTCTGCACTTTTATGTAAAGAATCAATATTTAATGATGCCTAAGTATTAGAATATCCATAAGTGTTTCCTAGAATGTGTTTATATAAACTTTGACTTCCAGTCTCATGAAAATTGGTCTGTGCTTTGTGACGTCTGCCTTATGCTGTGTATGGATGTCTGTCTACACTGATTTAGCAGACTGGAACTGCATATAGATATTCTAAGACATTGCCTTCTATTTCTGATGAGAAAGATGCATTAATTATATATTTTAAATAAGATCTGTGTTGAAACGTTATTTGTTTTCAGAACATTAAATCAATTCTTCTAACCCAGAGCCTTTCATTAGTATGATTATAATACCCATAGATTTCCAATTTGGTTGCTAAGAATTATATTGGGAGGACTTCAGCATGGATTCTACACACTGCATTACTCTTTACCCCACTGCTTTCACACAAAATATTGTTCTATAAGGAATGATACACAATCTGCACTGGCTGAGTATTTGATGTTCAATTTTAATATTGATAAATAGTATATGTTTCAAACAATGACACTAATAGTTGGAGTGTAGCTACCTTATTTGCCATATGATGAAGGATTCTGAAGCTGATCTTCTAGTTTTTAGCTCTCAGTTCAACATTCCAGTGGTCATTGAGCCCTATTTACCATTTTTGAGGGAGAAGGAGTAGGGTAAATGTGCCAAATATTGGCTCAAAATCCATTAGCAAAAGTCATAACAAAGATTAGTAATAGATAAGGTGAAAAATCAATAGTTTGGAGAAAGAGCCAACTATAGTTTATCATGCAGTTAAATACACACACACATACACATACGTATATATACAGATACATAGATATAATTTGTATATATACAATATGTAATTCTATATTTATTATATCTTATTTATATACAATTTATATATAACAAGTATAAATTATTTATATATAATTACTTTATATATAAACATGCATAATTATTGTATATTATATTAATCATATATTGCATTATCATATAATTTATTTGTATATATAATATACCAGTCCCATGTGTTAAAAGAACAGCAAGGAGCTAAGGTGTCTGGAGTGCAGTGAACAAGGTGTGGGGTTTTAGATAGTGAGGTGGACAGATCACAGAGGGTGAGTTGGGTAGGCTGTGAGATTGGAGTCCGCTGTAGATGGGTTACAAGGGATGAAATGAGAAGTCACTGGAGGGCTTTGAGGTGAAAAGTGGCAGATGGGACTTGACAAAAGTGAACGTAAATCTACTTGCTGTGAGGGTCGTAGGATGTGAGAGGACAGGAACTAAAGGAGGGGAAACAGTAGTGTCCATCCTGTGAGAGAGGTTAGTGACTTGGCCTGAGGTACTAGAGTTGGGAGGCCATGGTCATATTCTGGGCACATTTTAAATGGTGCTGCTGGTATGTAGGTATTAGAAGTAGGAGGTGAGAAAAAGAGAGGAGTGAAGGGTTGATTCCAAGGATTTTGTCTCCCACAGCTGAAAATATGAAGTTTCTCTTTTCTAATGTTGTAACAGGAACAGTAGGAAGAGCAAGGGCTGAAGGAGGGCAGAGAAGATCAGGAGGTCAGTGTTATGTTTGTTTTTCTTAGTAGATATCAAGTAGAAGGTTAAGAAGGCAGTTTAATAGGGAAGATTGAAGTTCCAGGGCAAAAGCTATAGGTATGTCAAATATTCATGGAAAAACTGTAGTGAATTGGGCTTTCTTCCTGTTAATGGAAGTATGATTTTTGTACCACTGAAGAATTCAACTCTATCTATATAATATTTAAAATATACTCACATACTTTAAAGGACACAAAATAAAACAGCCCTGGGCCTTCCGAAACTGACCTGGTGCCCTCTGTGAAGTCATGTTTTTCTTATGTTAGACATAATCTCTCAGAGTACCAACTCCGGAAAAGTTTACTCTTAGATCATGACAAAATGAGACAAAGCTAAGTCACTTCATAATTCTGTCTAATCATAGACAAAGACAAGTTAACTGTGTCTCCCACAAAATGTCAAACACCTCCTCTTTCAGCCTAAATGAATAAATTTACTTCTTTATCTATTACAACTTCACATTATTCCAGCCTATCCTCTGTGAAGATATAGAGTACTCAATCATGAAATTGCCCCCACTTTCTGATAGCATCCCATGTAGAGGAAACCTCTACTACCTGAGATCAACCTCCACATGAACCAGCCAAAGCCCAAATCCTATGATGATATTTTCTTCCACACTTACAGGCACAGGCTTGGTGCCCCATGCATCTTTCTTATGATACTGGGTAAATAAACAATTTGTCCAACTCTAAGGTTGATTGGTTTCTCTACTTTTAGTGTTTCTTTTGCAATATTTGAAAAATACTCATTGTACAAAAAATTGGTTTATCTGAAATTCACATTTAACTTGAAGTTTGCTATGTACTGAGGAGCTTTCATGAAGGGCTTAATGCCTTTATAAAACAGACCCCAGGGAACTTCTATGGCCCTTCCACCATGTGAGGACACAGCAGGAAGGCACCCTCTGAAAACCAGGAAGTAGGCCCTCAGTCTATTAAGTTATAGCAGCCTGAATGGACCCAGACAATACATAACAATGCATGTTATTTGGTAAGCCTAACTTAGAGAAATTCCATTTAGGAGATCTGACACTCAGCCACACAGTAAGAATTTTGTGGAGCTTTTCTACATTCTTTTTGTTTTAATTGTCTATGCTTTTCAAGATCTATGAAATTAAAAAAATGTATTTCTTCTTGAAATAATTTTGATGTCTTACTATTAAGTAATATCCAATATCTTATCTTAAAATTGTGCCAAGCGGATAGTAGATACTTAATATTTGCTGAAGGAATAGAATCAAGCTGACAGTTTGGAGCTGTACAAGGCAGGCATCATTGCACATATTTTTAAAAAGGAAATAGTCTCCAGTGATTGGACAAAACCCAACAGCATTGTGCTGCTTAGTGCTGAGTGAAGAGGCTCACTTTGGAGCAGGCTGGCATGAGGCTGTTGCTACTCCCTTATTCCCTCTCACACAGACATGCAGTAGACTCTCTATTTGCCTAGAATTGTTGTATTGCTCTACCAGTACACAGCTTCAGATGATTTTATTGGTAACAAGTACCCATGGAAAGCCCCCTGCAACTTCTAACTGGAGGTAATCTAACAGGAGAAGAGGGAATTCAGTCCCTGGGGTTCACAGTTCAACACTAAAATCAACTGGAAAATGAACTCAAGAAGCCCCAGAACCTTGTAACCACTCACAGGTGGCAGTGTGCCCTTGTCCTCCCTATTTTCTAAGTCTCAGGGTCAGAGATAATGCAGAAAGCTGATTTTGCAGAACCCAAGACATCCTGAGCCAGGGTACTGAGGAGGATCCCATAAAAAAAAAAAGCAATTGAATTGATGCAAAAGTGTCTGCTCAGATCCTTCAGGGTTGCATGTGGTCATGAACACGACAGCCTCTCACCCTCAATTTCCTCTTTAAAAGCCCTAACTTGTGCTTTGAGGGGACAGTGGTTCTGTAAGGGTTGAGCCTGCCATTCCCTCAGTTGCTGGCAAATTATAAACTATTCCTTTCCTCAAAATCTTGTCATTGACTTCCGGGAAGATAGCGGTGTGAGCAGGGCGGCAGAAATCTCCTCCCAACACTATATTTATCTACGAAAACACAGAAAATACATCTATTCCTAAAAGAGAGACCAGAATACACAGGAAAGCGCACAGCATGCAGCTACACCCGAGAGGACTCGGCACCCCAAGAGGCGGGTAAGATACGGAGCCACGACCCGGCAGGACCCGAGCCTCCCCCACCCCAGCGCACCGGCGGGAGGAGAGGATTCAGAGCCGGGAGGGAGTGGAAGTACCCCCTGCGAAGTAGCCAGCCCCGGTGATCTGCGCGGGGAGCGCTGACCCACATTGCGCAGTGCAGCGGAAATTGGAGAGACAGAGCGGCAGGATCAGAGCAGGGAACGCGCCAGGGTGCTTGCAGCTGGCTCCCGGGAAGGGAAAAAAAAAGCGCGCGCTTTCTTCAGCGGTCGTAAAGAGACAGGAGCCCAGCGGAGGAGCCGGATAGCCCCAGCACACTCAGCCCAGCAGGCTGGGAGTCCTGGGGAGTTTCAGACGTCTTAGCTGGCGACTGAGGAAGCGTAGCCATACTTAACACTTCTCACTGAGATCAACAGCCTCCTATTCGTTCCCACCCCTGCCAGAATGATAAAGGGCCCTGCGGAGCGGCACAGTCACAGCTGTGGAATAGTGGGGCAATAGCGCCACCTAGAGCATTCCCACAGAATCTACGTCCGGTGGGCATTTTTTTTGTTTTTTTTGTTTTGTTTTGTTTTCTGTTTTGTTTTTTCTTTTCTTTCTTTTTTCTTTCTTTCTTTCTTTCTTTTTTATTCTTTTTTTGTCTTTTTTTTTTCTTCTCTTTTTAAAGTCTTAAAGAGCCCAGCTGACATACGTAGCAACTATCAGTGACCAATTATATAGCCATGAAAAGACAGAGGAATATGGTTCAGACCAAAATCAACCAGACAACCCCAGAGAGGGAGTCTGAAGGGATGGAAATGCACAGCCTCCCTGAAAAAGAATTCAGAATAAAAGTCATAACCATGCTGATGGACCTACAGAGAAATGTGCAAGAGCTGAGGGAGGAAGTGAGGGAACTGAGGAAAGACAATACAGAAATCAGACAAGCGATCGATGGGCTTAACAGCAGAATGGATGAGATGCGAGAGACTGTTAATGGAATAGAAAACAGAGAACAGGAGTACAGAGCAGCTGAGGCAGAGAGAGATAAAAGGATTTCTAGGAATGAAAGAATATTAAGAGAACTGTGTGACCAATCCAAACGGAACAATATTCGCATTATAGGAGTACCAGAGGAAGAAGAGAGAGAAAAAGGGATAGAAAGTGTCTTTGAAGAAATAATTGCTGAAAACTTTCCCTCGCTGGGGAAGGAAGTAGTCTCGCAGTCCACCGAAGCTCATAGATCTCCCAACACAAGGGACCCAAGGAAGACAACACCAAGACACATAATAATTAAGATGGCAAAGATCAAAGATAAAGACAGGGTATTAAAGGCAGCTAGAGAGAGAAAAAGATCACCTACAAAGGAAAACCCATCAGACTATCATCAGACTTCTCAACAGAAACCTTACAGGTCAGAAGAGAATGGCATGATATATTTAACGTTATGAAACAGAAGGGCCTCGAACCAAGAATATTGTATCCAGCACGATTATCATTTAAATATGATAGAGGGATTAAACAATTTCCAGGTAAACGAAAGTAGAGAGAGTTTGCTTCTCATAAACCACCACTACAGGATATCTTAAATGGACTGCTCTAGATGGAAGCACACCTAAGGCTAAAAAGATGTCACCAGAGAAAAAAAAATCATAGCAAAGAAAGCAGACCATCCAAATACTAACTAAAGGCAAAGAATAAAACACCTATTATAGAAAGAATGGAGGAGGAGGAATAAGAAGGAGAGAAATAAAGAAACATCAGACTGTGTTTACAATAACTTAACAAGAAAGTTAAGTTAGATTGTTAGATAGTAAAGAAGCAACCCTTGAACCCTTGGTAACCACGAATCTAAAGCCAGCAATGGCAATAAGTACATACCTATCAATAATCACCCTAAATGTAAATGGACTGAATGCACCAATCAAAAGACACAGAGTAACAGAATGGATAAAAAAGGAAGACCCATCTATATGCTGCCTACAAGAAACTCACCTCAAATCCAAAGATATACACAGACTAAAAGTGAAGGGATGGAAAAAGATATTTCATGCAAACAACAAAGAGAAAAAAGCAGGTGTTGCAGTACTTGTATCAGACAAAATAGACTTCAAAACGAAGAAAGTAGCAAAAGATAAAGAAGGACATTACATAATGATAAAGGGGTCAGTCCAACAAGAAGATATAACCATTATAAATATATATGCACCCAACACAGGAGCGCCAGCATATGTGAGACAAATACTAACAGAATTAAAGGAGGAAATAGACAGCAATGCATTCATCTTAGGAGACTTCAACACACCACTCACTCCAGAGGACAGATCAACCAGACAGAAAATAAGTAAAGACACAGAGGCACTGAACAACACACTAGAACAGATGGACCTAACAGACATCTACAGAACTCTACACCCAAAAGCAACAGGATACACATTCTTCTCAAGTGCACATGGAACATTTTCCAGAATAGACCACATACTAGGCCACAAAAAGAACCTCAGTAATTTCAAAAATATTGAAATCCTACCAACCAACTTCTCAGATCACCAAGGTATAAAACAAGAAATAAATTTTAGAAAGAAATCAAAAAGGCTCACAAATACATGGAGACTTAACAACACTCTCCTAATTAATCAATGGGTTAACGACCAAATCAAAACAGAAATCAAAGAATATATGGAGACTAATGACAACAACAACACAAAGCCACAACTTCTGTGGGATGCAGCAAAGGCAGTTCTAGGAGGAAAGTATATTGCAATCCAGGCCTATTTAAAGAAGGAAGAACATTCCCAAATGAATAGTCTGAAGACACAATTACTGAAATTGGAAAAAGAAGAACAAATGAGGCCCAAAGTCACCAGAAGGAGGGACATAATAAAGATCAGAGAAGAAATAAATAAAATTGAGAAGAATAAAACAATAGAAAAAATCAATGAAACCAAGAGCTGGTTCTTTGAAAAAATAAACAAAATAGATAAACCCTAGCCAGACTCATTAAGAGAAAAAGAGAATCTACACACATAAACACAATCAGAAATGAGAAAGGAAAAATCACGACGGACCCGACAGAAATACAAAGAATCATAAGAGAATATTATGAGAATCTATATGCTAACAAGCTGGAAAACATAGTAGAAATGGACAACTTCTTAGAAAAATACAACCTTCCAAGACTGACCAAGCAAGAAACAGAAAAACTAAACAGACCAATCACCAGCACGAAATCGAATTGGTAATCAAAAAACTACCCAAGAACAAAACCCCTGGGCCTGATGGATTCACCTCTGAATTCTACCAGACATATAGAGAAGAAATAACACCGATTCTCCTTAAAGTTTTCCAAAAAATAGAAGAGGAGGGAATACTTCCAAACTCATTCTATGAAGCCAGCATCACTCTAATACCAAAACCGGGCAAAGACCTCACCAAAAAAGAAAATTACAGACCAATATCCATGATGAACGTAGATGCAAAAATACTCAACAAAATATTAGCAAACCGAATTCAAAAATACATCAAGAGGATCATACACCATGATCAAGTGGGATTCATCCCAGGGATGCAAGGATGGTACAACATTCGAAAATCCATCAACATCATCCACCACATCAACAAAAAGAAGAACAAAAACCACATGATCATCTCCATAGATGCTGAAAAAGCATTTGACAAAATTCAGAATCCATTCCTGATTAAAACTCTCAACAAAATGGGTATAGACGGCAAGTACCTCAACATCATAAAGGCCATATATGACAAACCCACAGCTAACATCATACTTAACGGCGAGATGCTGAAAGCTTTTCATCTAAGATCAGGAACATGACAGGGATGCCCACTCTCTCCACTGTTATTCAACATAGTACTGGAGGTCCTAGCCACAGCAATCAGACAAAAGAAAGACATACAAGGCATCCAGATTGGTAAAGAAGAAGTCAAATTGTCACTATTTGCAGATGACATGATACTCTACATAAAAAACCCTAAAGATTCCATTCCAAAACTACTAGAACTAATATCTGAATTCAGCAAAGTTGCAGGATACAAAATTAACACACAGAAATCTGTTGCTTTCCTATACACTAATGATGAACTAACAGAAAGAGAAATCAGAAAAACAATTCCATTCACAATTGCATCAAAAAGAATAAAATACCTAGGAATAAACCTAACGAAGGAAGTGAAAGACCTGTACTCTGAAAACTACAAGACACTCCTAAGAGAAATTAAAGAGGACACTAACAAATGGAAATGCATCCCATTCTCTTGGCTAGGAAGAATAAATATTGTCAAAATGGCTATACTACCTAAAGCAATCTACAGATTCAATGCAATCCCTATCAAACTACCAACAGCTTTCTTCAATGAACTGGAACAAATAATTCTAAAATTCATATGGAACCACAAAAGACCCCGAATAGCCAAAGCAATCCTGAGAAGGAGGAATAAAACAGGGGGAATTACGCTCCCTGACTTCAAGCTCTACTACAAAGCCACAGTAATCAAGACAATTTGGTATTGGCACAAAAACAGACCCACAGACCAGTGGAACAGAATAGAAAATCCAAACATTAACCCAAACATATACAGTCAATTAATATTTGATAAAGGAGCCTTGGATATACAATGGGGAGATGACAGCCTCTTCAGCAGCTGGTGTTGGAAAAACTGGACAGCTACATGTAAGAGAATGAAACTGGACTACTGTCTAGCCCCATACACAAAGGTAAACTCAAGGTGGATCAAAGACCTGAATGTAAGTCATGAAACCATAAAACTCTTAGAAAAAAACATAGGCAAAAATCTCTTGGACATAAACATGAGCAACTTCTTCATGAACATATCTCCCCGGGCAAGGGAAACAAAAGCAAAAATGAACAAGTGGGACTATATCAAGCTGAAAAGCTTCTGTACAGCAAAGGACACCATCAGTAGAACAAAAAGACATCCTACAGTATGGGAGAATATATTCATAAAAAACGTATCTGATAAAGGGTTGACATCCAAAATATATAAAGAACTCATGCACCTTAACAAACAGAAAGCAAATAATCCAATTAGAAATGGGCAGAGGACATGAATAGACACTTCTCCAAAGAAGAAATTCAGATGGCCAACAGGCACATGAAAAGATGCTCCACATCGCTAATCATCAGAGAAATGCAGATTAAAACCACAATGAGATATCACCTCACACCAGTGAGGATGGCCAACATCCAAAACACAAACAACAACAAATGTTGGCGAGGATGTGGAGAAAAGGGAACCCTCCTACACTGCTGGTGGGACTGCAAATTAGTTCAACCAATGTGGAAAGCAGTATGGAGGTTCCTCAAAAAACTCAAAATAGAAATACCATTTGACCCAGGAATTCCACTCCTAGGAATTTACCCTAAGAATGCAGCAGCCCAATTTGAAAAGGACAGATGCACCCCTCTGTTTATTGCAGCACTATTTACAATAGCCAAGAAATGGCAGCAACCTAAGTGTCCATCAGTAGATGAATGGATAAAGAAGAAGTGGTACATATACACAATGGAATATTATTCAGCCATAAGAAGAAAACAAATCCTACCATTTGCAACAACATGAATGGAGCTAGAGGGTATTATGCTCAGTGAAATAAGCCAAGCCGAAAAAGACAAGTATCAAATGATTTCACTCATATGTGGAGTATAAGAACAAAGAAAAAAACTGAAGGAACAAAACAGCAGCAGACTCACAGAACCCAAGAACGGACTAATAGTTACCAAAGGGAAAGGGACTGGGGAAAATGGGCGGGAAGGGAGGGATAAGAGGGAAAAAGGGGCATTACGATTAGCAGATGTAATGTTGCGGGGGCACGGGGAGGGCAGTACAACTCTGAGAAGACAAGTAGTGATTCTATAGCATCTCACTACGCTGATGGACAGTGACTGTAATGGGGTTGGTGGGGGGGACCTGATGAAGGGGTAGTTTAATAATCATAATATTGCACATGTAATTGTAAATTAATGATAATAAAATAAATTATATTAAAAAAAATCTTGTCATTGTGTTTTAAGATTTGGCTTTGGTGACAAGGACCAGTTTTAGTAACAGTAGCAACTTCTTACTTGAGCATGGCCATGGGCCTTGTGGAGGTCGCTTCCCAGCCAACCACAGAGCCAGACCCTGGAGGCTGGCAGGGCCTCATGTGAAGGTAGCAAGCACCATGTAGTTGGATGGACACAGACTTTGGAATCAGACACAACAGAGTTTGAATCCTGGCTGTGCTGTTTAGTAGCTGGGTAGCAAAATAATTATTTGCTTTTTACTATAAAATAGAAATAATAGTTAATCTTACCTTATAAGGCTCTTGTGAGCATTAAAATAATGTACATAAAGAATCAGTGATTATTATAGATATGGTTAACACCTATTCATTCAAACACACATAAAGCTCACTTAAAATGAGTTTATCTCTTCATGTAATACAGATGATTACAATATAAGCCTAATGGAGTTGTAAGGATTATATTATTATATATGTGTGTATGTGCATATGTATGTATTATGTATAGGAATATCACATACACCAATATACATGACTTGAACATAAACACACATGCACACACGCACATGCACACAGATGGTAGTAAACTCCAACCAGTTCCAACGCCATGTTTCTAAGATACCATGTTAGTCCCACAATTCTCTCCTGCTCTTTTCCTACATAGTTACAAACCCTATCTCAGCAAGGATTTCTCAGATCTTAGATATAATTTTTAACTTAGGGTAAGTTGGCAAAATAGAACAATGAGTTCCCATATACACTTTAGAAATTTGCTAACCATTTATGTTTTGCACTGTTTGCCTTATCATTTCCTCTATTCTATTCTGTTAATCTCTCTCTCTGAAACACTTGGCAGTAACTTGGGGAGCACATACTCCTCTTGCCTGAAACCTCACTGTCGGTTTCCTAAGAACAAGAACACAGATGTTCCCTTGTAATTTCCCATAATTCCCTGTTTCACATCAAGTGCTTACTAAGCCACTTGCTCTAGAAACACATGGGCATGGATGGGGCTGATATGATTCAGCCTGCATATTCCTGAGAACATTCGAGTTCTGCTAAATCATCATCCCCAAGGTGTGGCCCAGGCATCGTTACATGATTCCAGCCTGGGTTGCACGGCTCTGAGGTTTTCAGTATAAAGAGCTCACAATAACTACTTTTTAGCTTAAAAGCGTATATTCAACGTGAGGCCAGTAAAAACTGGTGGGCAATGTGGATAAGAGAATGAAGTCCAAGATTTACACGGAATGACTTCAAAATCACTAAATTACATTTGTTACATCCAAAGTTGTTAATATCAGAAAAAATTTAATGTATTTTATTTCCGAAGTGGTAGAGGAAATACTTAAAAATTAAATCCGTGCAAAGTAATTTGAAATATTGAATTTCATGGATACATTTATGTTCTCAAGTCATTCTTTCCTGTCTTGGAAGTCAAGGACTGTCATGAACAGCTATTTCTGTGGTGGACTTTGTGACATGATAATATTGCTAATGTCTGTGACTTCATGAAGCATTATCATACAGTGTTTTGACCAGATTTCTCAATGTCTATTGAGATAGGAGAAGGAAAAATAGATTTTGTCTGCCATATATGGTATTAACTTGGATTTAGTAGCAACTCTGGAGCTCTAGGATTAGGTTGTTTTCAAAAGCAAAGTTCCATCTGTAAGAGCTGTCAATCAGGGCTGAATTCATCTATTCATTCTAGGAAAAGTTTGTTCTAGTAATGCTGAAACACATCACAGAGGGAGCTTCGCCATGCTTTTCATTTTCCTTGACATCGTTAAGAAATGTAGGTTTCCTTTATGTACATGAAAATGGAGCCCTTTTACTAGGAGTGGAGCTGGACTTGGCCGTGCTCTGCATGTATCACCAGGGGCCCACAGCTTGTCAGAGTTGCCCAGAACTGTTACACAATAGGCAGGCAACACATGTTTGTAGAATCAAAGTGCTGAATCCATAATTCCCAGTGTTCTTACCAGATTCATGTTTTATCTGAAATGATTTACAACAAAAGGAAATTGCCACAAAAGAATTTTCATAGTGACATGTCACATCTAAGAGCAGGCTTTAAGCTTTCCATGTCTCAAAGGAGATTCATTTCTGGATATGGATATTCAATATTTCCTCTTTCTTTATTTTACATTTAGATGTGTTTTTCAGTCTTCACATCTCATAATTTTGAAGTGAAATTTCATAGAAATTATTTATCTCGCTTCTTTTAACTCAAAACCTCCTGGTTTGAATTTTGAGGGAATTTCAAATTTCCTCTCATCTCTGGATTTTATTATGCTTTCAGTATATTTACATAGATTCTATATAATGATCACATCAATAGCAATCATACTTTTTCCTCTTTCTTTTTTTTGCTTATGGAGTCTAACCTTGAAATGATTTCACTATTTTATCAATCTAGTCTGAATCAGATTACCTTCATTTTTTTCCAAAGCAAATCACCAGATAAAAATAATAACAGATTCTGGAAACATGTTTATATTTTGCAAATTTTTTTCAAACCCATTTATGTTCTAACACAAGATTATTATCTTTGTCAAGGAAAAGGAAATGTGGGTCACTCACTAAAAAAACACGTTTTAAAATGAGATATTTAAAGTCAATGTTTCTGGTTTATAGATAAGATGTATGGTGGTGCTGTGTGTGTGTGTGTGTGTGTGTGCATCCATTTACACTGGGAGAGCAGCAGTGTATTAATTTTGGTTGACAGGGAACTATGTAATTGCATTTCTGAAGGCCAGCCTGAGTTATCACTTCAGAATGCAGTTCTGTCAAATTCAGACTGTCGGCAATAGAGTGAGTTGTACTCTAATGGCAAATAGACGATAAAGAGATACTCCTGTCTTAATGTATCAGGATGCCACTCTGCAGAGTAAGAGAAGGCAGATCTCGGAGCAGGTGGAAGCTGCCTTCAGTGAGTCTCAACCATGATATCTGTTCCTTAGCTTCTAACACCCTTCCAATGGCCTCACCACCAGGAACTATGCAGAAACCTGGATTTTTCTCTTAAATGTTTGGCCATCAGAATGGGAGAAAAAAAGCCCAAAGATAATCCTTAATTGTGGAATTTAAAGCATTTAGATACCAAAGGGCACTGGAAGTATGAGATATGGACATTCTCTAAATTTTGTACATAACATCATAGGGGAATGATACCTTTTAAGACCCCTGATTAAGATTAATCTTAACATTCTGTCATCTATAAGTAGTATTAGTCTGCTCAGGTTGTTGTAATAAATACCATAGGCTGGGTGACTTAAATAAGAGAAATGTACTTTCCACAGTTCTCAGAGCTGTTAGTCCCAGATCCAGGTCCGACAGGGCTTGGGGTCAGGTGAGAGCTCTCCCCTGGGTTGTAGACACAGAAACATTTGCTTTGTTGTCCTGTGGCCTAGCCTCTGCAGATGCAGAGGGAGAGAACAAGCTCTCTGCTTGTTTTTTCTCCTAGCAGGTGAAGGCCCCAAACTTATGATGTTGTTCACTTTAATTACCACCTTAGAGGACCCATCTCCAAATACAGCCACTTGTAAAAATTTGAGGGAAGAGGGGGCACATTGAGCCCATAAAAACAAACTAATTTGTTTTAATTAGGAGGTTTAGAGGCTTTGAAAGAATAATTTCAATTACAGACAACATTTTATATGTTACAGACACTGTAATAATCTGATTAAGTCCAGGAACACTATTACCAAAAATATGATCAAATGGCTGTGAGAATGTCAGGTTACCACTTCAGACAATTAGTGCTGACTTGAAGTATGAACCCCCAAAATACTTGGGGCCCACAGACTACAGGTTAACAATATACTAGATCACTGAAGTTATTGCATGAAAATATTGTAAATTATCGAGAACTAGCTAGTAATTCAAAACTGAAAATGTAAATGTGAAAACTTTAACTCAAATAATGACTTGTTTAAATAATCTAATTAATCAACAGTTGACCAGCTGACCTTAAAAAAAGTAAAATGAGTCTGTTGTTGGAGTCCAGAGGCAATCCAAAGAGCAAAGAGGGCAGCGGGAGTCGTCATGGAGGGTGCTCGAAAGAGGCCACTTTGTTCTACATAAGGCTGTACTGCTTATACTGCTATAGTGCTAATTCATGGTTACATAAGTATTGAATGTGTGCATGCATGTGGCCTTCATGGCCAGGTGTCTGGCCTTCAAGGCCCTTATCTAGCTCCTTTTCCACACTGTGTTTTCAGGTTTCTCAAGGCCAGGCATATCTGGCTCAATTCAAGACTAGACATATTTGGAATGAAGCAGTGGACAGCTTTATTCATAGAATAGTAGGGAAAGTGTGTGTCAGGGGGCTTCCCTAAATTCCACCCCTTTCTATAGGACAGTAGCCATCTGCTTCTTCCTTGCACACAAAGCAGACTTCTGTGCCCAGAGCCCACAGAAACAGTGTAAAGAACAACAACAGACAAGAAGGCCACATGCCCCAGTGGCCACTATCATTAGGAACCACTGCCAAGTGGGACCAAGCTAAGACCACCAAGTGGACAGGGGTCTTGGGATAAGGCTTATATCTGAGACACTTCATCATCTATTTTCTGGAGTGTGGCTTGTATTTTCTGCGGGTGCTCTGGGATGTAAACATGGCAGTCAACGTGCAGTAAAGCACAGGTGCCCCCTTGTGTGGCTGTGAGTACATCCAGAGCCATTTTGTTTTGTAAAATCACCTTCCACATTTGGGTGACTTCATCTAGCTACAGGGCTACTGAGGACCTTGTTACATTCAAGGCATGAGCAACATGCTGTGCCAGAGCTTCTACTTGTAATTGTACGTCTGTAGTGCCAGCTCCTGGAAGAAAGATAGCCAGGGGGTAAAACCACCATGCTGTCCATTTGAGATGATGCCAATGGGAATATACAGCATCCCAATTATGTGTGGGCCACAGCAAGGTTTGTAGTATCTGTTCTGATAAGCATGGGAGGCTGCAAGTACAATGGTCTGTCCAATTTGCAGGGAGATAGGACCAGCCATATTCCCCACATATCCAAATGTTTCCTCCCAGAATGGGGTCAGTCATGGCTAAGTGAGCGCATACTTGCACCACTTGTTTTGTGTCAGCAAATGTCAACAGAATGTGACATCTCTGGGCAACTTTACACATGGTTCTAGGCCTACAGTGCCCTAGTTTCTTATGCAACCATGGTCCCTATCCATTGGGGGCAGTTCCCAGAGCATACAAGCCCTGGCCAAGGTGTCAGCCACTTCATTCCCAGGGCTTAATGTCCTGAGATGTGATATGTCAGGGCACCTTCCTTTAACCCATGGATCCACAGGTCTTTCCACATCGTTTGTTCCTACAGTAGGCGATGACCGATTTCCCAGTCCTTTGCTGCCCACTGAGGCAACCAGACAGGAAGTTCACAAAATACAGCCCAACTATCAGTACAGACAGTTATCTGACCTGATTTCCTAGTCAAAACAAGCCACATCACCCGTAAGTCAGCGCATTGACTGGATCGCCCTACCTCAGGCTCATCCCAGAACTCTTCCTGTAAGGGCTGAATGGTGACAGCCACCCATGTCAGTGGACGGCCTTTTGCAGATCCATCTGTATACCAGGCCTCGGCTGGTGGTGTCCTTGTCCCATTCTCATAGGGACTTAGTGTTGGCATTTCCATGCTCATTAAGGTGGGTGCAGGTTCGACCACAAAGGTTAACGGTCTCAGGACTTGCTGCAATTCCTGTGAGAGCAGGCTCTTGGAAAATCTACCCCGTTGTTCTAACTAGGCTCCCCACTTGGTCAGGGTGGTGTCTGGGCAACCCCGGTCTGGGGAGCTTCAGCCCACACTCACACCCACTCCTCAATTGGGAGGGCAGTAACCACCTGTACTGCTTTCATTCCTGTGATTCCTTCAGTAGCCAGTAAGGCAGCATACACTGCTAGCATCTGTTTCTCCAACAGCAAATAGTGGATCTCTGTTCCCTTCCACAACTGAGACCAAAATCCTATTGGGACTTTGCGGGCCCCATGCTTCTGTCATAATCCCTACCCATACCCATCCATGCTGGCAGACACCGTCAGCAGGAATGGTATGGAGGGGTCAGTGACTTGTGGTGGCCTGAGCCACCACTCTTTTTTGTCTAAGCAAAAGCCTTTTCTACCTCTGGCATCTAGTCCCATCATTCCCCTCTCTTTATATGGCAATGCAGTGGCTTTAACAGCATGGCTAAGTGAGAGATAAGTGTTCTCCAATACCCTAACAAACCCACATATGTTTGTAGCTGTTTAACAGTTTCTGGGCAGGGGTACTGCTATATTTTATCAATCACTGTTTCAGGTAACACTTTTGTCTTACCCAATCAGACCACACCCAAGAAGTTGACAGAATAACCAGGTCCCTGCACCTTGTCTTCGTTGATGGCACATCACCACCCCTGGAGGGCCTGGTGCAAACTGTGAGCTGCAGCTTCTAGATCTGGAAGAGAGTCAGATGTTAACATTATATCATCAATATAATAGAATACTTGAACCGAGGGCGATGGGACAGGTGGCCAGGTCACTAGTCACCAAGCCATGACACAAAGTAGGACTGGCAAGTATCCTTGTGGAAGGACCACAGTCGTCCATTGGTGGCCCTCCCATGTGAAGGCGATTGATTCTGGATTTCCAATGCAATGCCAATGGAAAAGAAGGCATTAGCCAAGTCCAACACAAAGTGATAAGTCCCCAAAGTCACAGTCAGTTTATCTCTCACAGTTCCTCATCTGGACTGCAGTAATGGGGAGCAAACATCATCTCCCTCATACCCACAGTCAGTGTCTGTATTTGGTACTGCAGCATGCAGAGGAGGAGTTACATTGTTTAGCTCCCAATAGTCATTCTCCAAGTGTCATCTGGCTTCTTCACAGGCCACACGGGTGAATTAAAAGTGCTGTGTGTTCGGCAGATGATGTGCACTTCCTCCAGCTGCAGAATGGTTTGGCTGATTCCCTCCTGTCCACCAGACAGCTGGTATTGTTTAATGTTCAGTATGTGAGTGGCTTGTGGCAACACCAAAGGCATATGGTGGGGATAACCTCGCCGCACCATTTTCATGAACATACATGCAACCATAACTCCCCCAGAGTCATGTGCATTGTTAGACCATACAGTACATCCACCCCTAGAATGTATTCTGCTGTCAGAGATACATAAACCGCATATCGATGTGGGGGCAAGTGTTCAAATCCCAAATTCAGAATCACTCATTGCACCTGCATTGCTTGTCCCCCATACCCCTCTATGACTGCAGAGAGGCCCTAGAACCTGTCCAGGTTGCCATAAAGGAGAGTTGAGTCAGCACCTGTATCCACCAGCACCACCAGTTGTACATTCTGTGGGACCAGTGAATGGCGAGTTCAACAACTGGCCTCTGGTTCTCTGGTGTCCCAATATGCAGGGTAGCTTGGCCCCACCCCTAGTCGGGGAGGAAACCAGTCAGCACATAAGGCATGAGCTCCTGGTCCTCCACAATATTCACCCGTACCTGCTTCAGGGGCAATGGGTGATAGCATTGGTCGACACTACTGTTTCCATAGACTCATAAAGACTTCTAAAGGCTGTCCATCAAGCTTTTCGTGAGCCAAACTAGCAGCCAAAAGGTCAGTCCATACCTGTCTGTGGCTTACTTTCAGCAGTCCTACCACGGCCTTCTCCAGTGCCGTTGTTGCCTCTGTTTTATTTTTCCCTTGTGCTGCTTCACCGTGGTAGTTCTCACCTTGGTCACTTGAGGTCGCTTTACTTCTATATCTGCCAAGTGAGCTAACGCCGACACCGCTTCTTTTATTGGGTGGTCAGTATATGGTGCTAGGAGGACCATTGGCTAGAACAAGGTCTTTCATACAAGACATTAACAGTTCTTCATCTGGACTGTGGTAATGGGGAGCAAACATTATCTGCTTCATACCCATTTCATGAAACATGTGCACCAACTCTAGATATGTGCTTCACTTTGTTACATGTTCTGGCATGTCCCCTGGGGTATCCCACACTGCTTTTGCTGCAGCCATTAGCCAATTTATCAAGGTCTTGTTGCCAGCATGTGGGCTTGTGTGCCTAGCACCCTGCAGTACGTGCCACA
Organism: Smutsia gigantea; assembly: GCA_032199065.1. Taxonomy (NCBI): domain Eukaryota; kingdom Metazoa; phylum Chordata; class Mammalia; order Pholidota; family Manidae; genus Smutsia; species Smutsia gigantea. The sequence goes on from JAVSCE010002067.1 coordinate 163,042, forward strand.
GAGAGGGCACAGCCGTTATGCTGGCGAGTTGCAACATCTCAGAGGATGAGAGCTCATATTCTCAGCGCCTTCATCCCACAGCCGAAACAGCCAGGCAGGCACAGATTCTCCCAAATGTTGCTTACACTGCTTGTCCAAATCCTGCAATTCCATGGCTATGTATGTCATGTATGTCATTTGCTGGGTGGCTGTAGGGGGACATCCAGCTGCCTGCCCCTGCATCTAGGGGTTCTTGTATCTCCACGTGTTGCTGAATGGCAGGGCGAGCATGCAAAACCAACGGTGCTGTGCCGCACTTGGGCTTTTGGCCTGCGATGACGGGGCAGTACTCACCAACTCCTGTAACATGCATTCAGCAGCTGCCAGCCATTACTCCAAGTCTTCTTCCTTCCATTGGAGACTCTGCACTCACTGCTGCAACTCCACAGTTTCACAAGTGGCATGGCAGATGACTATCAGGAACATTCATGCCACTCACCCAGCCAATTCCTGTTGCGCGGGAGGAACTAGGGACTCTAGCATCTCCAACGCCATCTGTATAGTCTCTGGGGTCAGCTGTATGGGCTCCCAATCCTCCAGCACTACCCAAGCAGTCAAGGACTTGCCACCAGCTACCAAAAAGAGACTGGGGGCTACATCTCCTCTGCCCACCCCTCCACGTCCAGGGAAGGTGAAGGACTGTTGCTCTTGTGGCCACATACCTCATCCTGCTTACAGAGCAAGTGTTGGGGTCCAGGAGTTGCCTTTGAGGTTTTGGGGCAATGCAAAGAGCAAAGAAGGCAGAAGGCATCATCATGGAGGGTGCTCAAAAGAAGCCACTTTATTCTACATAAAGCAATACATTTTATACTACTACAGTCCTAATTCATGGTTACGTAAGTATTGAAGATATGCATGCATGTGGCCTTCATGGCCAGGTGTCTGGCCTTCAAGGCCCTTATCTAGCTCTTTTCCCATGGGTACAACATGCTGTGTTTTCAGGTTTCTGAAGGCCAGACATATCTGGTTCATACAAGGCCAGACATATTTGGAGTGAAGCAGTGGACAGCTGTCCTCATAGAAAAGTAGGGAAAGTGTGTGTGTGTGGGGGTTCCTACATCTTTCTACCATGAATTCCCAGGATCGTGGTCCTGCATGGATCATTAAAGACTGAGTAGTCACAGGAACCCCAGTGCAGTCTCCTGATGGTGCTGACCAGCCTCTTATGGTGTATAAATAATACAATTGGCCAAGTTGTACCTACAGAGGGAAATTTATCTGAAAATATAGTCACTAAATTTAATTTGATCTTCTTAGCACGAGAAGCATTGCCATTTGTTTACTGAAATCAAAATGCAACTTAATATATATATATATATATATATATATATATATATATAATATAGCTGCTAACCCTATGAAAAATGTACATGTAGTTCTCTGAGTAGTTTGGTAAAATGATTTTGGATTCTGGTGTTTATCCTTTTGTTAATTTGCAAATATCTATATAATAATTGAGTAGAAGCACTATGTGTAGCTCATGCTGTTTCGCTAGTTAATAAAATATTAACAGATTTTATCTATCCATTTGTATAATCTCTGGTAAACAAAATAAACTCTCAATCTTTTCAGATTCATTATATAACTGTCCCAAAGATAACATTTTGAGAGAGCCACATGTGAAAGAGAGAGCACACCTTTGATTTAATTCAAATTTCAGATGTATAAAAAAAGTCTGCAAAACTATCTACATATGCAAGACTTAACTGTGTATATGATTCTTAAAATAACTGTTTTAATTCAAAATAGATGACACAGACTTAAATAGTGCAGAAGTTCTAATGTTACCTTTAAAAGATGAAATAGGTAAGGACTTATTTAGAAATGCCTATGAAGGTTAAAGAAATCTAGATGCTTCAGCAGCTGCTGTGGGTACATGAGGGCAGGGCTCTGTGGGCCCAGAGAGAAGGTGCCCATTGTGGCTGTAGTGAGTGATGTTTCCTGGATGGTCAAAATCCTGGAACTGTTCTCATGGGACAATGAGCTCATCCTTTGTTGTCCAGAGGCTTTGTCATTGTGCCTAATTTAGTCTATATGACATCATTGTACCTATTTAGCCTCTGTAGTCACTGGCGGGTGTAGGGGAGCCACTCCTCTGTCTGCCTTGTCGCATGACATCCCTGCTTCAGTCTCTCACACCTACTATGAAAACTCACAACAGTCATAATTTATAATACATAAGAAATAATAATTAAAATATGCTTATATATTAGGGAATTGGAAGCAACAATTTGCTCAGGGAAGTGATATGGATAGGGAACTTACAATAGCTGTCCAATGCAATAATGTCATTGGAGAGGTGGGACCGCTTAGGTTGTACCTTTATTACCAGGATCTTGTGAGTGGCTGAAGGGATTTAATTTGGGCAAAGGAACTGTCCTTTGTCAATTCCAATGGACAGCAGGAGTTTTGGCGGATCAAGTACCCTAATCTGTATGGACCTCGTCCTAGTTCCCCACTACCTTGCATAGCGTCTAGTGCACTGGAACCCCCATAAAAGTGTTATTTTAGGAGCTGAGAGGTCTGTGGCATCTGCAGCCCAGCTGCTACCCCTCTGGCATTTAGCCTTTTAAGAACAAAGGCTTCTGCAAGGTGCCACAGCCTCTGGTTCACAAGTGACGTTGGGTGTGGGTCTCAGCTCCATCATCACTAAAGCACCATAGGCCCTTCAGCAAGCAAATTAACTTATTTGAGCTCCAATTCTCTCACCTGCAAATGAAACTAATGCAAGCAATTGTCCCATAAATTTTCCTTGTGGAGTAAATTGGGACATTTCTGTAAGACACTTTACAGATGCATGGCCTAGAGAAGAGCTTAATAAAATTGCAATTATCAAATCATCCCAGGGTGTGTGTTATGTATGCCAGAGTGTTATGCTAAAGTTTCAATGCTGGAAGGTTGTACATCTACAGTGATCAAGGGAAGACCAAGTTTGGCTAATCATTGGGAAAACTTAGTGGAAACTATGCCCAGATAACTTTGGAGTAGCATGATATAACCTATTTCTCAGTTGAAATTTTTGGGGAATATACTTCAGCTTCCAGAAATTTTCTGAGATTCAGTGAGTAGTCACCTGATTTGTGTATACTGGACTCCACATTATAGACTTTCACTTACCTCATGGCCTCCCATTTTTCTGGTCCACTTGCAAAGAGGTGAATCTATATGTCTGGTTGTGACCAATAGACTGTGACCCTAAAATGACCCTTGGGGTTTTCCAAGTCTCCCTCTTGATCATGAGGGATAAAAATGGTAGAGCATCGTGATGGAAGGAGCTCATGTCCATGAATTAGCCAATTGGAAGAGAGGGATGGGAAAGTGACCCAACTATAATCCCACTCAAATATTTTTTAGTGACCAAGAAATGTGCTACTCACTGAACCTGCACAGTGGTTTTTATGGAAATCAGAGTCTATGAATATATGATTTTTTTTTTCTCTTGGAGAACTCTGAAACCTGTTTCCAATTAAACAAATATCAATAATAAGAAGAAAGATTAACCATAAAAGTTGATTATAAGTGGAGTTAAGAATATCGATCACCTGAGTGTTATTTGAAGGTACTCAAATTCTCCCCTTATCCCTTCAGTGATTTTGAGGGAATTTAATTAACCAATGGCAAAAAGGTTGTTCATGTTTATTTCATAAACTATTTTCATATGCTTAGGTTAAAAACTTTATTTAATTATAATCAAGGAATATAATTTCCTCAAAGAGACAAGATCTGGAAATGAGGAACAAAAGTAAACATGGGCTTTTGTAATAACAGTGGAAACTAAAATCAGGGTAGAAAAGAAAGCATTTTAGACCTGGATTCCTGTCCAGGCATGCTAGTTAATTCTGTTACTTGCAATAGTGTTTTAACCTCTCAAGACCTCAATTCCAAATTGGTTGGATGGGAGTCTGGATAGCTTAGACAGTTAAACGTGATAGAATGTAAACAGCTTAGCATATAATGGGTATTCAATAATATCCCTTTCTTTTTCTATTCTTGTCCTTTCATTGAAACAAGATTTCATAGAAAATAGACAAATAACCAAAACTTTATGATAAGCAACATCAAAGTTACAAAAATCTATAGAAATAATAAATGTTTGAGGACAAATGTAACAAAATCTGATGAGTAATAAAGTTATACTTACAAATAGCTCTTGTGATCCTAAGACATATGATCTGTTGGAGACAGAAGTATTAACAAACTAATTACAAGAAAGTGCATGAGGAAACTGGAGGAAGCAATAAAAATCAAAGTCAGAGAAATTTCAACCAATCTATACATTGTACTCATCTTTTTAAATAAGTGACATTTTTTAACTGAAGATGGAAGAACATGCAGGTGAAAGCAGGATGAACCCCCCCCCCCACCTGCCACACACACACACACACACACACACGCACACACACCGATCTCCCCAGGGACTATTAAGTGCAAGGTTCCAATGAGATTGGAATACATAAATGAACAGCTTATCTGCACAAACATGAGCCAAACCAGCCTAGGGCAGCAGAGTCTGTCCAGCCACTTCTAGGTCAGCTACATGAGACAGAGTCATGAACTTGAATCCAGATAGATACAAACATTTTGCACTTTTGAAAGATGACTTTGGATGAAAAAAAATAAAGAAATGAAAGAGGAGATAAGAGTACCGGCAGAAAGATCATTTAACAGGAACTTGCCAGTCTGCAATTCAGAAGAAAATGAGGATGTCTTGGAAGAGATATATACAGAGGTGCATAGACTTAGAGCTATCTGAGCCACAGAACAGAAATCAAGGGCTTGATAGGTCATGTATGATATGTTAACAAAGAGGAATGATGGAAAAATATGCTCTGAGCTTCTGATGTTTACTTAAAAGGATGCTTAAGGCATAAATGACTGGTTAAAGAAGGAATGATGAAATTGTAGGTGGTTCTCAAGAATAAGAATAAATTAAATTACCCTGGGAGAGTTGTCATAATAATGATTTTGGAATTGTGGCCTGAAGGACGTTTTGAGAGTCATTCAAGACCAAATGGGAAGACATAAAAATGTCTGATCAGTTATGGATGAAGCTTCAGATAGATGACAAAATTTTAAATATCATACCAAATAATTGATTGTCTTATATCTTGATATTGACAGATGTGTTTTGAAAACTTTCCCAGATAAATATGTACATGGTGGGAGGGAGCGGTGCACTGTAGATATAACAACTATTTAAAGAGCCTAACTTTTCTTTCTGAGGTTGGTGTAGAAACATTCTGGACATATTTATCTCCTAAATATATCCCAGGCTTATGTCTATGATAGATAAGCAAAAATATCGACAAATTTGGACCCTGTTGCCTCAGCGTGGACGAGTCAGTCTGAATCCTTTAAAATGGTGTCTTCCGACCTCAGCACTATAGACATTTGGGGTTGGATAATATTTTATCATGGTGGGGGTTTCCCTGTACATGATTTTTAGCAGCATCCCTGTCATCTACTTACTAAATGTCACTGTTCTCTGCCCCTGTTGTGACACTCAAAAATGTCTTCAAACATTGCCAAATGTAGCCCTGTGGGGTAAAAGGGCTCTTGACTGAGAAATACCACTTCAGAGAATAGGTAATTCTATAATTTTTAAGGATAAATAATCAAGTATAGATTCAACAGAATGTATAAAAATGAAGGTAATACTATTGATGTATGTTGTTTATTAATGGTTAGTGAATGCTTATGTTTTAAAATTTCAAGACAAGTAGCTTTACATGGTGATGAAAATATTCTGTATCTTATTTGGGTATATATTATGTTTGTTAAAATTTACTGAATGATTTCTTGTGGTCTATACATTTTTTCTATAAATAAGTATACTGTTTTTACTATAAATAATCATAAAAAGTAATACAACATTTATGATAAATTTGGAAGTTAACATTTCATTTTAATAGTGAGTCAATTTGACTAAGTGCATTCTTGTATTGCAATGTTTGACAAAATGTTGCTTGCTGTATTTATGTTTAATATATTTATAGAAGTTGTTTAAATGTTTTTGAAGATTTTTTTGGTTACATACGTAAATTTTCCTTGCCTGACATGTGAAATCACTAGTAAGAATACCTAAATTCATAAATACAGCTTAATACATTAAAGAAAATATAATTAACTAGGTTTTTAAAAAGTTTAAACGTTTATAGTCGGTTCAGCCTACATTAAGTGAACCTTAATCCATGCACAAGAAAAAAATTTTCTTTATTCCACAGATTAAAAACCATGTATAGGAAGTTTCAAAAAGTTGAGCTGTAAAAGGTGGTGTTGCCTATGTTTTTAAATTTTAACTGTAATGAATTGAAAATGAATCTAAAATCCAGTAACTCTAGATAGTCCTTTATTTGCACACAGGAAGCATCAGCCAAGGACAAAATGGTAAGAAACTCAAAATTAGCTAGGGTAAAGATCAAGGCCACTGAACAGAAGTCACCAAAGATGTAGCAAGAAAATCCTGAGAGTAGAGTGGCAGAATCCATAGACAAGAGTGTTTAGAAGAGTAAATTGTAGCCAGCCATATGTGGTGGCAATGCTGGAGGAAGAGAGAGGGGGACAGTCAGTGGCTGCAGAACATGGCAGCATGCTGAAGGCAGTTCTGGTGGGGCACATTCCATGCCATAGAAGAAATAGTATCAGAAAGGAGTAAATAAATCTCTAAGCCACTTACACATATTTTCAGTCAGTTCTGAAGATACACATACTCCAAAACTAAACAGTTCAAAATAATAGTCAATGTAGAGTTTGAAAGAACTACCTTAAGTGATGAACATTTATTAATAGCCCTACAAAAGAAAACTGTATCACTTTACTCCAGCAGCAGGAATAAATTGTTTTAATAAATCTCATGACCTAGTGACTCCTTTGTGTCACCAAAATGAAAAATACGTTTGTGCAGTAAAATATTAAGCCTTAGAAAAAATGTTGACTCCCATTAAACTCATCTCCATAAAAATAAAAAATAAAAAATAGTGTAAATAAAAAGCACTCATATATTAAAGGTGGCAGCATGAGAGGTGAAACAGAGGACTCCTCCAAAAATCACATATAATACAAAAACATAATTAATACAACTAATCCTGAAAGAGCAACAGGAAAGAAAGTGGCACGAGACTGCATCACATGGAGAAAAGAAGAGACCTCATGGAACAGGGCACCAGCACCACTCCCCTGCAACCACTGACATCACTCTAGGGGCTGAGCAGCTCTAGATATAAAGCTTCTGGGCACTAGAGGCTGCCACATACAAATATGAAAGGTCAAAGGAAGCTGGTTCAAACCAAAATCCCACAAACACCAGAAAAAGGGTCGAGTGAAACAACTCATCAATCTTACTGAAAGAGAGTTCAAAATAAAAATCATAAACATGCTCATGGATATGAAGAAAAATATTCAAGAACTCAGGAATGAATTCAGGACAGAGATCCGATCGTTATGGAATAAAATGGAGGAATTTAAAAGGAGATTAGATATGGTGGAGGAGACGATAAATAAAATAGAAATTAGAGAAGAAGAATACAAAGAAGCTGAGGCACAGAGAGAAAAAAGGATCTCTAGGAATGACAGATTACTGAGAGAACTGTGTGACCAATCCAAACAGAAAAATATTCATATTATAGGGGTACCAGAAGAAGAAGAAGAGAGAAAAAGGGACAGAAAGTGTCTTTGAGGAGGTAATTGCTGAAAACCTCCCCAATCTGGGGAAGGAGATAGTCTCTCAGGCCATGGGAGTGCACAGATCTCCCAACAAAAGGAACGCAAGGAAGACAACACCAAGACCTATAATAATTAAAATGGCAAAGGTCAAGGATAAGTACAGACTATTAAAAGCAGCCACAGGAGAAGAAAAGATCATATAAAAAGGAAAACCCATCAGGCTATCCTCAGACTTCTCAACAGAAGCCTTACAGGACAGAAGGGAGTGGCATGATACATTTAATGCAATGAAGCAGAAGGGCCTTAAACCAAGAATACTTTATCCAGCAGGATTATCTTTTAAATTTGAAGGAGGGATTAAATAATTCCAAGATAAGGAAAAGCAGAGGAAATTTACCTCCCACAAACTGTCCCTACAGTGTATTTTGGAGGGACTGCGAAAGATGGAAGTGTTTTTAAGGCTAAGCAGCTGTCACCAGAGGAAATAAAAACACAGTAAAGAAAAAAGAACAATTAATTACTAAGCAGATACAAAATCAAGTAAACTACCCCCAAAATCAGTCAAGAGATAGACAAAGAGTACAGAATATGATACCTAATATATAAAGAATGGAGGAGGAAGAAAAAAGAGGGAAAAAAAAGAATCTTTAGGCTGTGTTTGTAATAGCATACTAATTGGGTTGTTAGACTCTTAGATAGTAAGGAAGTTACCCTTGAACCTTTAGTAACCATGAATCTAAAGCCTGCAATGGCAGTAAGTACATACCTATCGATAATCACCCTAAATGTAAATGGTATGAATGCGCCAATCAAAAGACATAGAGTCACTGAATGGATAAAAAAACAAGACCAATCTATATGCTGCCTACAAGAGACTCACTTTAAACCCAAAGACATACACATACTAAAAGTGAAGTGATGGAAATAAATATTTCATGCAACTAATAGGGAGAAAAAGCAGGAGTTGCAGTATTTGCATTGGATAAAATAGACTTCAAAGCAAAGAAAGTCACAAGAGACAAAGAAGGACATTACATAATGATGAAAGGGTCAATCCAACAAAAGGATATAACCATTATAAATATCTATGCACCCACCACAGAATCACTGACATATGTTAAAAAAGTACAAACAGAATTAAAAGGGGAAATAGAATGCAATCATTCATTTTAGGAGATTTCAAAACTCCACTCACTCCAAAGGACAGATAAACCAAACAGAAAATAAGTAAGAAGACAGAGGCATTGAACAACACATTAGAACACATGGACCTAATAGACATGCAGAGAACTCTACATCAAAAGCAACAAGATACACATTCTTCTTAAGTGCACATGGAACATTTTCAAGAATAAATTATATATTAGGCCACAAAAAAAGCCTCAGTAAATATAAAAAGATTGAAATTGGAAGAACCAGAATCTCAGACCACAAATGTATGAAACTAGAAATAAATTATGCAAAGAAAACATAAAGGCTCACAAACACATGGAAGCTTAACAATATTCTCCTAAATAGCCAATGGATCAATGACCAAATAAAAACAGATCAAGCAATATATGGAGACAAATGACAACAATTATTCAACACAACAAAATCTGTGGGATGAAGCAAAGGCTGTACTAAGAGAGAAGTATATCGGAATACAGGCCTACATCAGGAAAGAAGAACAATCCCAAATGAACAGTCTAAACACACAATTAACAAAACTGAGAAAAGAAGAACAAATGAGGCCCAAAGTCGGTAGAGGGAGGGACATAATAAAGATTAGAGCAGAAATAAATAAATAGAAGAATAAAACAATAGAAAGGATCAACGAAAGCAAGAGCTGGTTCTTTGAAAAAATAAACAAAACAGATAAAACCCTAGCCAGACTTATCAAGAAAAAAAGAGAGTCTACACAGATAAACAGAATCAGAAATGAGAAAGAAAAATCACTACTGACACCACAGAAAAACAAAGAATTATGAGAGAATACTATGAAAAATGATATGCTAACAAACTGGATAAATTAGAAGAAATGGACAACTTTCTAGAAAAACACAACCTTCCAAAGCTGACCCAGAAACAAACAGAAAATCTGAACAGACAAATTAATATCAATGAAATTGAACTGGTAATCAAAAAACTACCTAAGAACAAACCCCCATACCAGATGGCTTCACAGCTGAATTTTATCAAACATTTAGTGAAGATCTAATAGCCATTCCTCCGTAAAGTTTTCCAAAAAGTAGAAGAGGAGGGAATACTTCCACACATTCTATGAGGCCTGCATCACTCTAATACCAAAATCAGGTAAAGACACCACAAACAAAGAAAATTACAGACAAATATTCCTGATGAACATAGATGCAAAAATACTCAACAGAATATTAGCAAATCAAATTCAAAAATACATCAAAATATCATCCATCTTGATCAAGTAGGATTTATTCCAGGGATGTAAGGATGCTACATCATTCAAAAAACCATCAACATTATCCACCACATCAACAAAAAGAAGGACAAAAACCACATGATCTCCATAGAGGCCAAAAAAGCATTCAACAAAATCGAACATCCATTCAGAATAAAAACTCTCAACAAAATGAGTATAGAGGGCAAGCACCTCAACATAATAAAGGCCATATATGGTAAACCCACAGCCAACATCATACTTAACATCAAGATGTTGAAAGCATTTCCTTTAAGATTAGGAACAAGACAAGGATGCCCACTCTCTCCACTTTTATTCAACATAGTTCTGGAGGTCCTCTCCATGGCAATCAGACAACAAAAAGAAATAAAGGGCATCCAGATTGGTAAAGAAGAAGCTAAAGTGTCACTGTTTGCAGATGACCTGATATTGTACATAAAATACCCTGAAGAATCCGCTCTAAAACTTCTAGATCTAATATCTGAATTCAGCAAAGTTGCAGGATATAAGATTAATACAAAGAAATCTGTTCCATTCCTATATACTAATGATAAACTAGCAGAAAGAAAAATCAGGAAATCAATTCCATTCACAATTGCATCAAAAAGAATAAAATACCTCGAAATAAACCTAATGAAAGAAGTAAAAGACCTATACTCTGAAAACTGTAAGACACTCCTGAGACAAATTAAAGAAGATACCAATAAATGGAAACACATCCCGTGCTCATGGATAGGAAGAATTAATATTGTTAAAATGGTCATTCTGCCTAAAGCAATCTATAGATTCAATGCAAATTGTAGATTAATGATACCAAAATAAAATAAAATAAATACCAAGAGCACTGTTCAATGAACTAGAGCAAACAGTTAAAAAATTCTTATGGAACCACAAAAGACCCCAAATAGCCTAAGCAATCCTGAGAAGGAAGAATAAAGCTGGGGCAATTATGCTCCCCAACTTCAAGCTTTACTACAAAGCCACAGTACTCAAGACAATTTGGTACTGGCACAAGAACAGAACCATAGACCAATGGAACAGACTAGAGAACCCTGATATAAACCTAACCATATATAGTAAATTAATATACAATAAAGGAGCTATGGATATACAATGGGGAAATGACAGCCTCTTCAACAGCTGGTGTTGGCAAAACTGGACAGCTACACGCAAGAGAATGAAACTGGATTATTGACTAATCCCATACACAAAAGTAAACTCGAAATGGATCAAGGACCTGAATGTTAGTTATGAAACCATAAAACTCTTAGAAGACAACATAGGCAAAAATCTCCTGAATATAAACATGAGAAACTTTTCCTGAACGCATCTCCTCAGGCAAGAGAAACAAAATATAAAATGAGCAAATGGGACTACATCAAACTAAAAAGCTTCTGTACAGCAAAGGACACCATCAACAGAACAAAAGAGCACCCTACACAATGGGAGAGTATATTTTTAAATGACATATCTGACAAGGGGTTAACAACCAAAATATATAAAGAACTCACATGCTTCAACACCCAAAAAGCAAATAACCCAATTAAAAAACAGACACTTCTCTAAAAAGAAATTCAGATGGCCAACACGCACATGAAAAGATGCTCCACATCACCAATTATCAGGGAAATGCATATTAAAACCACAATTAGATATCACCTTACGCCAGTTAGGATGGCCACCATCCAAAAGACTAAGAACAACAAATGTTGGCGAGGATGCAGAGAAAGGGGAACCCTCCTACACTGCTGGTGGGAATGTCAGCTAGTTCAACCATTGTGGAAAACAATATGGAGGTTCCTCAAAAAACTAAAAATAAAAATACCATTTGACCCAGGATTTCCTCTCCTAGGAATTTACCCAAAGAATTCAAGTTCTCAAACTCAAAAAGACATATGCACCCCTATGTTTATTGCTGCCCTATTTACAATAGCCAAGATATGGAAACAACCTAACTGTCCATCACTAGATGAATGGATAAAGAAGAGGTGGTATATAACACAACGGAATATTATTCAGCCATAAGAAAGAAACAAATCCTTCTATTTGCAACAAATGGATGGAGCTGAAGGATATTATGCTCAGTGAAATAAGCCAGGTGGAGAAAGACAAATACCAAATGACTTCCCTTATTTGTGGAGTATAACAACAAAGCAAAGCTGAAGGAATAAAACACCAGCAGTCTCACAGACTCCAAGAAGTTACTAGCATTTACTAAAGGGGATGAGTGAGAGAGGGTGGGTGGGGAGGGAGGGTGAAGGGGATTGAGGGTATTATGATTGGCACACATTATGTGGCGGTGTCATGGGGAAGACAGTGTAGCACAGAGAAGGTAAACAGTGGCTCTGTGGCATCTTACTGCACAGAGGGACAGTGACTGCAGTGGGGTATGGGAGTGACTCAATAATATGGGTGAATGTAGTAACCGCATTGTTTTTCATGTGAAACCTTCATAAGAGTGTATATTAATAATACCTTAATAAAAAAAGAACAGTCATACAGGCAAGTTATTCTTCATGCTTGGCTGCAACAAAGAAGTTAATAAAGCCTACGTATCCATCTGTCCATCATCTAATATATGTATGTACAATGTGTGCTCATTGTATGGATATACATATTCATCATCTATCTATCATGACAGTGAATTTACCAAAAACAATATACATGTGGAGGAATTATCAAGGCTCTTCACTTCTTCATCTCACGAAAATACTTCTCAAAATCTTTGGTTAGGATGACTGGCATCAGGTTCAGTCTCCATACATTAGTAACTGTGAACCTGAACAAGTCGTTTAAATTCTCTAAACACCAACATCTTGACTTGTGAAATAGAAATCACTTGTGATGACTTGGGGCTCAGTGAGGGGATCTCTGTAAAATGCTCTGTCTAGGAGCATGATTTTCAACCAGTGAATTGGACCTAAAATGCACATGCCTAGACCCCAACCAGACTGTGATCGTCAGCTGGCCTCAGGGGAAACTTGGCACATGTTTAATGTTTTTGTTTTCAGTTTAAAACTTTTTCCAGGTGTTTTTCATGTGGTGAGCAGAGAATGCTTAATAGGAAAATTATTATGTGGTACATTCTCATTAAGTGGCAGCTACCATCACTGCTACCACCATCAACTAGAATACTGGGATTCTGAATGGAATTTTCACAGCTGAAGAAGTTGCGTTGACCTTAGCAACTAAAAGTAGCCTGAAGGCAAATATAAAAAAACAGTGATTTAAGAGGTATTATAAACTCCTTACTATAAGTGAAGTCTACATCTATATGGCAGAGGTAGAGTGAGTATGGATAACAAGTATTTATCACCATAATCTGTTTTCTGCAGGTAGAGAAAACATCAAATTCTGTTTTCCAGAGGAATAATTACAAACAGAATTTAAATACATATAATTTTGATTAAATTAAGCTTTTTATAAAATGTTACATGTGATAAAATAACTATTAAATGACCTTTCTCAAAATGTCAATTGTTTAAAATGTTCCTAGATAGCCATAACAAGTTTTGTTTCAATAAAAAAAAAGATAGCATTGTTCCATGCTACTTAATAGTGGTTTATTACTACATATTCCCAGTTGAAAAGAATATATAGCATTATATCTATATTTTATGTAGCCCTTGTAAGTTAGGAACATATGAAGAACACAGAAATGCAGCATTTTGAGTTCACCAACAAAATAAGTGAAATTCATTGCAAAGCACATGAATTATTGATGAATCACTTTTGAGTCATCATTGTCCTCAAATTTGCTGAACATTTCTTACATTTTGTAAATCCTTGAGACTCCATGTGAAAATGTGACATTTCAGATGAACCCTACTTGCAGCACACACTTGGGGACCATGCAGACACTGTGCTAATCCTGACCAGCTCTCCACCTCTGATGAGCACACTTGACATTTCATCAGCGAGACACTAGAGAACCAGGTAGAAGCTCGCTAGGAGTGTAAGGGCCATCAGGTGCTGTGACAGCCACTTGCCATTGATTGGTTTCACTAAGTGCCCTCTGTGCTAGGATCTGCTGGAACCTCTGCACTGTCCATTGCTTCCTACATTTCAGTTTTGCTGTGACGAGTTTCAGTTTTGTTGTGGTGAAAGGAATAATTTCCCTAAAAGACTGATGTAAGTTACATTTCTCAGTGCAATTCAACCTGAAAGAATATTTTTCAAAGTTGCTAGTAGTTTACTCTTATTTTAAAGAGAATCCATCTTTATAGCTTAATAGTAACATCAACAGACATTGAAAACTCAAACCACCCATCTCTCCTCAATATCCAGGGTGTAGCTGGGGTAAGTCCAGTGCGTTTCTCCAAAGGCACATTGAGGTAGCTTCTTTCCACACACCACTGTGAGCTTCGGCCAGTGAGTCTCTAATCCCATGTTCCACCCTCTGGTTAAATGGTAGACACCTTATATATTTTTAAGTTATACCTCACTCAATAATTTCACCCTGCATAATTAATAAGAGAAATATTTCTAAAATGAGGTCAGAAATCTGTTTTGTAAAAATATAGCTCACCATTAAAATAAGAAAAATGTGACATTTAGGATAAAAGGTAAGTAACAGGAGATAGCCAGAAGGGTCCTCCCATACAATGGCTCTTCTGTGCTGTCTCCCACTGGCCAGGGCAGGTTGTCACTGCAAAGCCATTACAGGTCAATGCCTTTAAGGCAGTATCTACAGAAAAAAACTGAAAATTAGGCAGATGTATGTGTGTCTTGTCAATGAGTTTCATCCCCAGGCAAGTTCACTATGTATTCAGTAAGACCAAATGACAATTGACCATTCTTGGGGTGAAAAGGTTTATATCCAACTTTATTCCCATGGTGGCAGGTCAATCACTAGAATCCCGTCCACTCAGAACAAATCTGCATGCAAGCCTATCTTTGTCTCTGGGCCTCTCTGCCCCACAACTATCTCAGTCTCTGTCCTTAGCACTGCCACCACACCAGTCTTGGCTCTTCTGCAGCCATGTGGCCATGCCACCATGTCACCCAGAGCACTGGGCAGGAGCTCTTTACATAGAGTCAATAGCAATGTATTGCCCACATGTGTGTAGTGGGATAGCCAGCCAGGATCAGGTGAGAATCCTGGCCATAGGAACCTTCACTTTATGCACAATGTGTGTCTCCATTTGCCTTCAGAATGTACTGAAAGCCACCTGAATTTGCAGAATTATCTGAACCTTCGTAATCACAGAGATGTAACTTCATCCTACAGCCTAAGTCCCAAATCTGGATCACTGATCACCAAGCCCACCTCCTTAGGCAGACTTAAAGCTTTTGATTCTTCTTGACCCAAAGAAAAGATTTTCTCTTTGACAAAAATATTGGTTCTTCATTTCTTCAGTATGACTGAATGTCTTTTACATAAAAATAATGTAAAAAAATGCATATAATCATGTGAGGAAAAATCCATTTGGGGCATATAATTCTTTTCTCCATATACCTCATCTCTTGGGAAGTTGAGATCTAAACTTTATGACCAAACACTGTATTTCAGAAAAGACCCAAATTTCTGATATACCTTTATTACCCTTTTCCACAATCTTTCTAATTTCTTTTTTCCATCTTTATAATAACTGTCTTTTTAATGTTTTCTTATTTTAAATGGATCTAAGTACTTAGGTTTCTTTTTTAAATTAGATGGAGTATTTCCTAAATCATTGGCTTTTGGGAAAATTTTACTGCAATTCAAAAAAGTGTAAGCAGTTAATTGCTACAAGTTTTAATGTTTTTTTTAATTAAAATCAATGAGGATTTTTAAAAAAATCCTATTTTTGTGCCTTAGTTTATCTTATGAAAAAAGGGTCTAAAAAGAGAACTTCCTCCTAACTTTGCTATGAAGGTTAATTATCATGGATGCAGAAAGTACTTAATACACATTAGCCATGATTACAACAGCCCAGTGAGAGGGCTGCCTAATTTCTGTACACTGAAAGTCATTATTAAAATTCCCCACATCCAGTGGCTGAGACATTATTCCCACACCTGCTGCTTCCTTCCTCACTCTTTCAGAAGGAACATCATGTCATCTGTTTGGTTATATTCTCAAATGCTCAATAGAATAAAAATAAATGGTCACCTTAGAGTCAGCCCTTGGGGAATAAGTGAGTTTATTCCCTTAGACTGAGCTACGGAGACCTCACAGAAGCCCAGGAACTGCTTTGAAAACAATTCTGTCTGCATGCATCCCCACATTTTAGTAAACATGCAGATGCTCTTTTAACCAGGGTTTTTGGAATTCAGCCTTAGAGTTTCTTAAACAGATGTAGGGATGAATCAGCAAGTAAAGTAGGTGAGACCTGGCTCCTGTGGAACTTGAATCTGATGGGAGAGAGAGGAAGTCACTGAATAGTAAGTCCGAATGGGTTGGTTCAACAGGAAGATGAGATAGGCCTGGGAACATGGAGGGATAGACAGGGTCTCAGGGTGATTGGGCCATGTCCAGGGTTGCTCTCTCTGCTGGACCACAGCATCTTGTTTTTTAGATTTCTCGGGTGCAAAGCAGAGAGACCAGACAGTCTGCTGAGTGCCCCAAGGGCACAAATCAAGATCTGGTCCCATAAAAGGGACTTTGGCTAGGTTTGAAAGGAGGGAAAAGTAGTCTATCCCCACCTTTTATCAAGAGTTGGAGGACTCACCACTCAAGGGTAAATTCTTGCAAACCACCCCCTCCAGTCTCCA
The DNA here is from genome assembly GCA_032199065.1 of Smutsia gigantea. NCBI lineage: Eukaryota > Metazoa > Chordata > Mammalia > Pholidota > Manidae > Smutsia > Smutsia gigantea. Next base: position 179,855 of record JAVSCE010002067.1, read on the forward strand.
GTCCCCCCCAGTGGATGAGGTCTAAGAGTCACAAGGCCAGATTTGGCCCTGTTTGCTTTTAGTCCTGCATGGGGGTCTCATGCTTTATTTCATTACATGTAGAAGTAATTTGTCTCAATTGTCAGAAGTTCAGTTAAAACAGAGGCAGAAAGAGTGCAACTTCTATTTCCTGTTAGCTGGGAATTGGCTACTCCTATCAGCCATATAGAGGGAGGGAGTTTTTCCAGCCCACCAATAGGCCCTTTCATCCTGACTTTCAGCAACTGTAGCAGGTTGTTTTCTTTTGTGTTTTCTTTGTGTTTTGTAATGCAAAATTAAGTAATAGCCAGCAACAGATGAACCTTGGCCTATATATAGCGTGAGATACACTGAAGAGATTCATACAACTCAGATGTTAAAAGAAACCTTGTTTGACTGTCTTTCCCAGGGAAAGCCTTGTTTGACTTCCTTACTGAGGTAGGAATGGGCATTTATGCCAGTGCCTCAACACTGACCTTCAGTTAATCCAGAATTATGCATATCTGATTCACTAATCTGCATTTGTTCCTTCTATATTTCATTCACTTATTCCCCAAGCATCTAAATTATCTTCCTAACATCTCAAGGAAAAATGTACAACTCTCTTTTTTCTTTAGAGAGTGGTTTAAAATAGCTGCTGCTGACCATCAAAATCTTATTGGTAGCAAACACAGTATTTCAGGCAAGCAGGGTAGTTGCTGAACAGCAGCTTAAATGCAATGCTTTAAAAAAAAAATCAGGTATGTGGAAATTCCTAGAAGCTTGTGGGTAAAATTGCAATATTCCCAGAATCTCTCACCTGGCCTTAGTGCATCTCCATATCAGTAGGTATTTCCAAGGGGTGGAGAGAAGTAGTCATCTCCATATCAGTAGGTGATTACTAGGGAAAGGGAGGGCATATCTGGACCAGGGAGGCTGGGTGTGGTCCCTTTTGCAGCTGGTTGTGAGAGACACAGGAGGGCAGAAGTGGAAGACTGTTTGTAGGCCATGAACAGGTTCCTCCCACTTTATTTCTCCTTTTGACTGATTTCGGTTTCAAAGGTAATTTGCCCCAGACTGGGAACATATATTCCCCCCTGCCGGAGGTGCAGAACTAAAATAAATTATCCAAAAACATAAATGTATCTCTGCAAGTGTTGACTTCCTGCTTCCCCTTCCTAGGAGCTGAGTGGTGGGAGAAGAGCACTTCTCCAAGAGTTTAGGAAAGTGAACATTCTTCCACTTTTATGTGACATTGGCTGAAACAAAAATTTGTCCCCCAGCATCATGGCCATGAAGATCTATTCAAAGCAAACATAGAAAGATTATGTTTAGCACATAAGAACATTTGAAGAATATTACTGTACAATGTAAAAAATTCAATCTATAAAAATGTTAAGAAATGCTAGAGCTGTCTTAACAATACATGTTATAATTTACATGTAGCATATATTGTATTAATTTTGGAAGGAAAAGAAACATAGAGAAACATAACAAGCATAAAGTAAGAATGAGAATGGGTCCTCCAGGGGAAACCATAGTATTCTGGAAAACATGATTTATATAAACTTATAATGATGCAGCCCTTAAACCCAAATAGGGATAAGGTATATGGAGGAAAGCATGGAGGCAAAGTTTGGCTTTTCAATTTTAACAGCAGAGTTTTATATCCAATTTGATGCATGTGTGCTCCAACACCTTTGGTATTATCTAACACCTGCTTTTTATGAGGAATTTAGAAGCTCTGCTATTTTCTCCAATAGGTGAAGTATAGCTTCTCTTTGTCCTCATTTCCTCTGGACTGACTGATCGGTTTCCAGGTTCACCTGTACTATAGGATTATTCACTGTGGGCCCTTATGTTTCCAAATCACTATGCTATTATTATTTGTTTTTACATATCTGCATTCTTATTGCAAATTATTCCATTTGTATAGCACTTATATTTATTAATGTTAAACAATGCATGTCATTTTCTAAAATTTGATAATAAACAACTATTGAGAAGAAAAAAACTCTTGTAAAATTCTACCAACCTGAAACCAACATGTCAGCATTTTGATGCATTTCCAAAGGGTCTTTTCTCTATGCATGTAAGTCCATAGATTTATTTTATTATAAAATTGGGATCATACTTTATATACAATATTTGCTTCTTGATGGTAAATTACACATTTTCTAATTATTGAACTAATGTAATAACACTGCAGTATCATTATATGTCAGACTTGTGCAGCTCTGATTACTATTTAGAAGTATTTGTCTAGCACTTTTATTAGTCTTAGCATATATAGCCAAACATATTTCAGAGAAGAACTCTGGGGAAAAAAATACAATACTATTTTCAACTCATCACATCTAGAACTTGACATCTTCCAGGAACAGACTGAAGGTAATACAGAACCCTGCCTTAGGGGCTTGCTTTATTTCACAGGAAGACCAAGACTCCAAAAAAGAAAACAAACTATGTTCTAATCATCAGAAATTGTCAGGGAGGGAAAGAAATCTATTTTAGAATGTACCATGAAATAAATGAGTTTTCATGAATGGATAGACATCATTTACCTTTCATATTCCACTGATAGTGAGTGACTCAAAGCCGGTCTTGCACGCTGCTCAACGCCTCTGTTAATGTTAGCAGAGGGGCTGCAACTGATTGGAGATTCTTGGGCAGTCTCCTGGTTGCCAGGATTCTGTGCCTGACTTGGTTGAGGACTCATTCCATTACTCAAATGATTAGCAAAAGGAAAACTCCATTGAATCCCTGAGTCTGTAAAATCATGGTCCGCCTATGGCTGACTTCTGCTGGAGCAAAGTCTACTGTGTCCATAATTTAAGATCAGTGAGAAATAAGATATGGAAATATTGCACTGGACAGAATCACCCAGGTCAGTACTTAGTGTCACTACTTACCCAATTTATCAAAGCAGGTACTGGATGGACAATCCCCTGCCTTCTTTTCCCCTCCTCACTTTACTGGTAAGTCTGCCTATGGGCAGATGTCATGCTCATCTTCTTGTCCCCAACACCACCGAGACCAGATTCCCCTGGACCACCTTCACGCCTCCTCTGGACTTCTGAGGTGACCTTCACCCTGACACCATGTTTCCGTTAGTGAATCCTCCAGTTCATTCTCCAGAGAGCAGAAGCACATAGTGTTGTTTAAAATATTCCATATATCTGACCAAGGGTTGTTTAAAATATTCCAATTTTTTTCTCCTCACATCTCAAATAAAACCCATTTTCCTTTCAAAACCTGCTCTGATCTAGGCCCCGATAACATCCAAACCTACCCTCTGCTGTGTCCACACTTCAGGTCTCCAGCATGGTGTGTTTTGCCTGGAAACTCCTTTACATGGGTGCCTTATTTTCTTCATTTGTTTCTGAGCAAGATCATCTCCACAGAGATAATTTTATAGCCTCCTCTTGATTTGGATCAGCTCTCTTCCCCATAAAATAATTATCCTCTAATCTAATCCTCTATTTCTCCCTCAGCACTTGCCAGATTTTTGTTTACTTCTTTTTATTCCCTGTCTCACCTTCTAGAAGCTCTATGAGACAAGGTCTTTGTCAATTTTTCCTTGAAGCTTAATATATAAAAGAAACTTGATTCATAATTGGCACAATAAATCTTTATTGGATGAAATATTGCATTAGCAAAAAAAAACTCATAGTTTTTTTATTTTAACAACCCACGCTTTTATATTATTTACATGTTAAATTTGTCTTAATGTCACTTGCTAATTTTAAAGAAGTAACGTAGAGAAGAAAGTCAAAACAAAGGAAAAATAAAAATAATCTCACCATCAGAAATAACTACCGTTAGATTTTGGTGACTATCTTTCCAGAAATCATTTTTTACAATGATTCAGATTGTTTCAGATAAATTTAATATATTTTAAATATATATCTTATATATTTTATTTTTAATATATTTTAACAAAAGATAATGAACTGAAATAATATTGAGGGGACTTGGATGACTCTAACAAAAGTCCTTCATCACAGATTGTCTAAAAGATCATCTACTGCAAACAAAAATATTTGAAAGCAATAAAATGGAAAATAGTGATCAGATGGAGAATAATTACATCAGCAGAAACAAAGATGTGTAGAAACAGCCATATTGAAGGAAAGGGAAGAAACCTTATAGAGAGAGATGACAAAGAAACCAAAGAAAGAGGAAATAAAGGAGAGGATACAGGCACAACCGGGAAATGGTTTGCATTCTGTCAATGATGAGGAAGAGAGCCAAGAACAGTGGCTAAATTTATTTGAACTTTTAATTTAGTTGGATTTAATCAATGGATTTTTCAGAAGGTCCATCGGTGTTATTTTCCTATGAACATAGAAAGTTTTTTTCTTCCTCCCTCCCTCCCTTCCTTCGTTTGTTCGTTCGTTCCTTCGTTCCTTCCTTCCTCCCTTCCTTCCTTCGTTCCTTCCTTTTCTTTCTTTCCTTCTCTCTCTTATCTTTTAAATCTTTGGGAATATCTTTGTACCTTTGTTTTGCTGGTTGGGTATAAAATGTGTGGATCAAATTCATCTTTAATATCTGGCTAGCTTTTCATCTAATATTAACAATTGTTGGAGAGAAATCTGAGAGTTGATTCTATTTTGTATGTAGCTGTATCTTTGGATCTAGTTACCTAAAGAATCATTCCAGTAATTTTGAAATTAAGTTGTCTGGATATTAGTCAGAAAGATTTTCATTGGCTATTTTTCTGTGTACTCATTCCATCTGCAGACTCAGCACTTTCTACATATGAGGAGAATTATCCTAAGTGAATTTTATGTGGCACATTTTGTGAGTTCTCTATTTAACAATCATTTGTAATCAACCTGATAATAGTAGATTTTTAAAATGGTAATCCATGATCATAGATTTCTTGAAAATATAAACATTATAAATAGAAATAGCTGCTGTTGGTGAACAAGAGTCCCCTCCTCAGCCCCATGATCTCCCACTACTGACACTGGCCTCAGTTTGATTTTGATCCTTCCACACCTTCTCTTATTTATTTTCAACATACACGTGACCCCCAGCAAATATCTAGTAATTCTTGGTTTCAGTTTTATTACACTTAGTAAAAATTTTGTCATAGTTATGAAGTTGTCTTCATTTGGTTTTATTCAGTAGTGTGTCTAGAATACATGTTGCTACATGCAGATCTAATTCAGTGTTTTCAAATTTCAAGTGGACAGTACTGTGTATTTTAATATACCAGTTTACTAAACAAGTCTCCTAATAAGACTTCAAGGTGATTTGCAGTCTTTGATATTACAATAAATAAATATGCAGAAAGATGGGGATGTCTCTATGAAAGTAACACAATTCTGGAATTACTGCCTCATAGAAATTTTAAATTTCAGTAGATTTCCAAAATTCTACTCAAAATAGACCTACCACATTTTATTACTGCCACAAGATTGCCACAAGTTATTTCAAATTCTTCTCTAACAGGGTACAGGAGTCCCCCTTATCTGAGGTTTGGCTCGCTACAGTTTCAGTTACCTGCCGTCATCCTTGGTCTCGAAGCAGATGACACTTCTTCTGAGGTATGGCCAGAGAGCCAAAGCTAGCTAACACTATGACACAACATAGTGTCAGTCACCTCACTTCATCTCATCCCGTGGCCATGTTATCTCAGCCATCACAAGAAGGGTGACAACAGTACAATATATTTTTAGAGAGAGATCACATTCACATGACTTTTTTACAAGTATATTCTTACAATTGTTCTATATTCTTATTATTATGGTTAATCTCTTTCTATGCCTAATTCATAAATTAAACATTTTCAGAAGTGTATAAGCATAGGGAAAAACATAGAATATGCAGGGTTCAGTACTATCCACTCTTTGAGGAATCCCCATTGTGGGTCTTGGAATTCATGCCCAGTAGATAAAGGGGGATCACTATATTATGAAATCCCTTAATATTTGCTATATTTATTTCTTGGGCTGCTGTAACAGAGTTCCATTAGCTGTGAGTTAAAATAAAAACAAAACAAAACAGTTGTTTTATTCTCTGACACTTTGGAAACCAGAAGTTCAAGTCAAGGTGTCCACAGGGTTAGTTCTTTCTCAAGGGTCTTTGGACTCTGAAGTCTAATGAAGTCTAGACAAAAGCTTAGTCTACCCCATTTGTTTCTAGTTAATTCTAAAGTTTGGAAGTTGCCTGCTTGTTCCTCAGTCATCGTCATTTCTCCAGTTTCCTTTCTAATTGCATTCAATTGTTTCATCAATGTTTTGTGTACAGTGCTTTGTATCTGTGAGATTTGATTCATTCTGAACTTGAATCATTCTAAAATGTTTTATTACCTGAGGCTCTTGGGGGAAAGTCCTTTCTCATTTCTGGGCTGTATTTTCTTCACCTGCTTCTCTGACCCTTGCATGTGGCATTACATGTTTTTCTTTTTGAGAAGTATTTTACTCTTTGTCATGCCTTTTCAACGTGTTTTGTTTTTGCTTGCTTGATGTGGGGAGGTCCTGTTACTTGTTTCAAAAGGGTGGATAAATTCTACTTAATTATTATCTTACCTCCAATGAGACCCCTTTGCTCTTTATTTTCCTCTCTCTCTCATCTCCACACACACACACACACACACACTCACACACACACACACACACACACACACACACACACACACATACTTCTTTTAACTAATCTTTCTATTTTGAAATTGTATGGATACATATAAGTTGAAAGAATAGTACTTTGAACAATCCTCTCCTTTAAACCTCTCCATCTCTCAACCTCTCCACTCATACACTTTCTGCTGAAATATTTTAAAATAAATTGCTATAAAATACCATGCTACCTAACTCAACTATTTCTGCATATATTTTCAAAGTAAATGATACCCTTCTCTATGACCATACCGCCATTATCACAACCACAAAATTTATATTGACTCAATAATACCATCTGATCAACAGCCCACATTTGAAATTCCCATGCTGTGTACAGAATGTCCTTCATGGCTCTTTTGTGTGCTTCCGGAATCCAATCATGTGTGACTGCTCTGTCTATCCCATCTCCATCCACCTAGTCCCTTCTCCACTGCTGTTTCCTTTCACAACATTGACATTTTTAATGAGACCTGGATACTTTTGTTGTAAAATGCCTCACAGTTTGGATTATTTTGATAGTTTCTAAAGTTTGGATTTATGTTAATCATTTTGTTGCAAAATATTACAGCATCACAGTTGTGGAATTTTCCATGGTATTGCAACTAGAGGTGAATGTTACCCATTTCTTAGGTAGCCCTTTCCTTTCATAATTAAGCAGTGACTTGTAGAATAATACTTGGAGAATGGGAAGCTTTCCTGCTAACAGTACATTTTCACTCAATAGCTCCTGTATCCTCCCTGCAACCATTTTCATATTTTATTACAAGTTAGAAATATATCATATCACAAGTGAGAAAATGCCAAACTCTATGCTTCCTATGAGGTGGGAGTTTTATATAAAAAGTAACTTTGCATAATATGGAAAGGAGGGGATTTGGTGGTATGAAGGGAAATAGATGAAAGCAGATTGGCAAAGCGCTGATAACCACTGACACCGGGGGAGGGGCCCATGGTGATTTATTACAGTGTTTTGTCTACTCACAGCTGTGTGGTCATGCTTGTTTTCTTTTTCTAGTCATGTGTTAAAACACATTACTCTCCTGGTTTTTGTATTCAAAGTGTCCCAAATTATTGCTCTTTTTAAATGTGAACTTTGAAGCATCCTTTATAACTCCAAAACCCGTTTTTCTTTAAAATCCCTATCAGAGCTAGGCACTAAACTTCTTTCTTTGTCCGCTTCTCCCTCCTCCTTCCTCTTGCCTTCTGCCTCATCCTCCCCTTTTTACCCTCATCCTCTTCTCCTCCACTTTTGATGGTGGTTTCTCTGCCATTATTTTTTCCCTTTTATAAAGTTTTATATATAAGGGATCTTCATTTTTATATTGCCTTAAGCACTTTTTGATCACTTTCATCCACATTTTCACTGATTCTCTTGGGTTTTCTGCTACAAGATCTGGAGTAGGAACAGATTCACTCCTTTCTAACTGTGGCCCCTCCTTGATTGATTTAAGTGTTGTCTCTGAGGCAAATAAAATGGTATTGGAGCCACAGGTGTCCTCGCTGGTCCTAGAGTTCTCTTGAGATTGAGGCATTCATGGTGTGTAAACATTTGTGGACTGAGGGAAGGGAAGAGGGAAGAAAATGAAATGCTCCTGTTTTAAAGTTTATGGCATAAATGTGCTCTCTCTTTGGTTGCTACTTGAGAAAGATTTTTTCTTTTATTGTTACCTGTGTAGACAATTTTTTAAAATCAAGAAAATCATTAGAGGAAAGGAATGATTGTGTGTGTGGGTTTTCTTACACAAATAAAATTTATTAACCTTAAAATATCTTATTGAAATATTACATAAGTAAGATGTGCATTGCATTTATATTTATACAGCTCAATGAATTTTTATACTGTGATCCCAGCCAGGTAACCATTACCCAGGGAAAGATCAGATAACTAATGGCATCCCATGAGATCCTTTGAGCTCTCATGCATTTGCTATCTGACTTCACCACTCTCAAAAGGAAACTGCTGCTCATACATAGAGTGTAGGTTAATTTAACCATTTTCTATATTGCATAAGTGGAGTCATGTTGTATATATTATGGTATTCATCCATATATTTTACTTGGTTGTAGATTGTCAAAATTTTCATTGCTGTAGAGTATCCCCTTGTAGGACTATAAAATGATTGATTTATTCATTATTTTCCCAGATCACCCCCACCCTCACCCTCACCCTCAGGACTTTGTTTGCTTATTTTGATTACTATCTTACTAATTTATTTGGTCTTTATTTTATTAGTAGAAAAGAAGATTCTGTAATCTGTCTTAAAGCTGTCGTCCTTGCCAGACATTCTGTCATGAATTTTTAAGGTGAATATGCCTGTGGTGAACTCCAGGGAAAGAGTTCAATGGATTCTTTCAAACTGCTATGGGTGAGAAGAGTAAAATGAGTTTGTCAATCAGGGCAGTGTCTCTTAACAGATACCATCACAGACCTGATTATAAAAGACTATAAGAAGTCCACAGAGTAGCCATGGGTAGATGCAAATAGCCCTGCTAAACCAATGGGAGAGCTGAGGATAGCACATCCCACTGTATACAAGGACCACGATATCAGCAAATGTGTACCAGCTGCTCTTATCCTGACACATGTCTGTGGTGGTGATAAATAAAACAATTATCCTATACCACTCTTTCTGACTATATCATACATATCATACTCAGTTGTCTGGATTCTGGGTGAAAAATTATTTTACATTTTATGGGTGTCCTGGTTTCCAGTCAGATGTATCCAGAAATGTAATAAAGTGGATTTAGAATCCTGTGTTTTATCACTAACTCTGACACTTAGTAGCTGTGTAAATTTGACCAAGTTATTTATCTTTGCAATAGAACATAAAACATCCTAAGGGCAAGCAATTAATCTTTTAGTGCTTAACTGAAAGGTAAAGGCTTATAAATATCTAATGAAATAACTCATAATATTTTCTCCATGCTTATTAATGCTTCTGGACTAATATATCAAAATTAGTTGATCCTGAAAGGAGTTCATGGAGGTTTTAACTGGTTAAACATTTTCTTTTATTTAAATATTGTGAGAGTAAGATCTCATGTTTAGGAACTTAGTTTTATGAAAAATATGAAATGCCTAAATTTATGAAAAAAATAGAAAATCCACAGAGCTTATTAAGACATTTAAAAACATAACATAACCATTCAGTTTCTACTGTCATGTTTTAATTTACATTTAGAATTTTGAAAAAATCTCTAATATATACATAAATCCATGTATATATGTGTATGTATACATACATTATAATAAAAGACCTTAAATATATGAGAGCATTTTACATTATAGTTCCAGAAATTTTTTCTAGAATATTGATTAAAGATTCTAAACTGTATTTTTCTTCAATATTATAAAATATAAAAATAATAAACATATAAAATACAGGAATTGCAATTTATTCCAGTGAAATTTAGAGGACTATTGAGAAAATTCCAAGCATTTAAAATTGAGGCATGCCAGAATATACTCATTATAGCCATATTTCATTTTGAACTTGATATTACTGCATATATTTTCACTTTTTCTGAAAGGAAATTGGGTTTTCCTAGAAGTGTTGTAATGCGATATCTCACTCTGCTATACAGTGGGTAAGATTTGTAAATTTGTTCCACATCCATATCATATATACCTAGTAGTGTGTCTGTGAGAGAGAGAGAAAGAGAAAATATTAGTTTAGGGCTAACAGCAAAACAGTTCAACATTCCTTTCCTTGGCCTGTGTTATTGACATAACTACTCAAATATGTTCATCTTATCAATCCGTCCTCAACTGTTTCATTTAAAATGCTAAATGTCATTAGCAAGACATTGTGGAGACTGAACCGTATGACTTCTGAATTAAAGAATGATATTCTGTGCTGAAAAAAAAAATCGGTAACAGCAATAACAAACAAACATATTTTATAGAATGAAAAGACTTCTCAATTATATTTGTTGGAAAAATCTTGGTATTCTACTATTTTAGTGTATCAAATTACAATGACAGAAAGTGGGAATGGAAATAGGGATGGACCAAAAGAAATAAAAATGGTTTAGTATTAAAATATGTGACTTCGAAATTATTAATTACTAAAATTATTTTTGTCTTTGGAAAATGGGACAGACAAAAATTTTACAGATGAACTTCAACTTGGAAACCTAAAATTCTGACTTCAAGATGTGCAAGAGTAATCCACATTATATAATGAGAGTTGAGTTCCCATATTTGACCCATGATGGGGTCTGGGCATCACTGGAGAAGGGTGGCTTGAAAATTTGTTCCAAATAACTCAGGGCTTCCATGGTGATGCCTTGGGAACTTTTCGATCATTTCAGTGGTTTGAACAAAAAGAAGCAAGGGAGTGGCTCAACCTCTATACTACTTAAAGAAAGCCTATCCTTTATCTGTTTTGTATACTGGGGCTCTATGTACAATTCCATAATAGTTAAAGAACACTGTAAAGAAAGGGAAGAAGAAAACCACTATTGTGGAAATTGTGGCACAAAATGTTTCAGTGGTCAAAACCTTCCAAAATGCTATCTTCAATGGAAGTACTTTGAAAACTGAACACAAGAGGGTATGATGTCTCTAAGAAAACCTATAAAAATGTGTTCTATGTTTGCTGTACTTTAAGAAAGGCATAATGACACTGAAGAAGCATACAGTTGAAGAGACAGAGGAGAGCAGAGGTGACCGCATAAAACAAGTTTTCTTGGATTAGATGTGTCTGTCACTAGAACATATGCCACAGATGCAGTTCTGCCCCAGGTATTTCCTGGTCCCTAGGTCAGACCTCCTGGTTCTAACCTTAACTGGTTCTATATTCCATTACATGCAAATTATGGTGAATCAGTTAATTTAAACTCATATCTGTATAAACAAGGATAATAGCAGTACATGCATTTCTGCTATATACATTTCTGAAAAACATTGGCTTCTGAAAAACTGCACACTGAATAGGAATTTCTGGACTGATTTAAGGGTAGATCATGAAACTTTGTAACCAGAGCAAGAACATAAAGCTGGCCACTCAGCTTATCCAGGGGATCATCTGTGAGTAATAGAAATGGTAAAAAAGAAAAAAGAAAAACTAAATTGCAACTGTCCTTGAAGATGCTGGGACCAAGGATTGAAGAGGGATCCCGACGGTAGGAATGAAAAGATGGTCTGCCCTGAATCTACAACTAAACAAGGCTGGGGAGCAGCTCTCTGGAAATGAGCCCTGAATGCCAATGCCTATTTTTATTTTTCACAGCTTTATTGTGGTATGAAGGACATGTGATTAGCTGCACATATCCACAGCATGCAATTTGGTAATTTTTTTTTCATAGGCATTTTCAACTTATGTTCTTACCATGGCAAACAGATTAAAAAAAATTTTTTTTAATTTTGGAATCATTAATATAAAATTACATGAGCAACATGGTGGTTACTAGATTCCCCCCATTATCAAGTCTCCACCACATACCCCATTATAGTCACTATCCATCAGCCTAGTAAGATGCTACAGAGTCACTATTTGTCTTCTCTGTACTATAACGCCTTCCGCATGGCTCTCCACCCACATTATGTGTGCTAATCATAATGCCCCTTATTCCCCTTATCCACCCTTCCCACCCCCAATCCCCAGTCACTTTAACTTTGGTAACTCTTAGTCCATTCTTGGGTTCTGTGAGTCCACTTCTGTTTTGTTCCTTCAGGTTTTTCTTTGTTCTTATACTCCACAGATGAGTGAAATCATTTGGTACTTGTCTTTCTCCACCTGGCTTATTTCACTGAGCATAATACCCTCTAGCTCCATCCATGTTGTTGCAAATGGTAGGATTTGTTGTCTTCTTATGCCTGAATAATATGCCATTGTGTATATGCACCACATCTTCTTTATCCATTCATCTACTGATGGACACTGATGCTTCCATTTCTTGGCTGTTCTAAATAGTGTTGTGATAAACATAGGGCTGCATATGTCTCTTTTGAAACTGGGCTCCTGCATTCTTAGGATAAATACCTAGGAGTGGAATTCCTGGGTCAAACTGTATTTCTACTTTGAGTTTTTAGAGAAACCTCAATACTGCTTTCCACAATGGTTGAACTAGGTTACATTCCCACCAGCAGTGTAGAAGGGTTCCCCTTTCACCACATCCTCACCAATATTTGTTGTTGTTTGTCTTTTGGATGGTGGCCATCCTCACTGGTGTGAGGTGATATCTCATTGTGGTTTTAATTTGCGTTTCTCTGGTGATTAGTGATGTGGAGCATCTTTTCATGTGTGTGCTGACCATCTGAATTTCTTCTTTGGAGAAGTGTCTGTTCAGATCTTCTGCCCATTTTTTTAATTGGGTTATTTGCTTTCTGTTTGCTGAGGTACATGAGGTCTTTGTATATTTTGGATGTCAACCCCTTATCAGATATATCATTCATGAATATATTCTTCAATACTGTAGGATACTTTTTTGTTCTACTGATGGTTTCATTTGCTATACAGAACCTTTTTAGTTTGATATAGTCCCACTTGTTCATTTTTGCTTTTGTTTCCCTTGCCCATGGAGATATGTTCATAAAGAAGTTGCTCATGTTTATATTCAAGAGAGTTTTGCCTATGTTTTCTTCTAAGAGTTTTATGGTTTCATGACTTACATTCAGGTCTTTGATCCATTTCAGGTTTACTTTTGTGTGTGGAGTTAGATGGTAATCCAGTATCATTCTCTTACATGTAGCTGTCCAGTTTTGCCAACACCAGCTGTTGAAGAGGTTTTCATTTCCCCATTGCATATCCATGGCCCCTTTATCATATATTAATTGAACATATATGTTTGGGTTAATATCTGAACTCTCTATTGTGTTCCACTGCTCTGTGGGTCTGTTCTCGTGCCAGTACAAAATTGTCTTGATTACTGTGGCTTTGTTTTAGAGCTTGAAGTTGGGAAGCTAGATCCGCCCTACTTTATTTTTCCTTCTCAAGATTGCTTTGGCTATTTGGGGTCTTTTTTTGGTTCCACATGAATTTTAGAACTATTTGTTCCAGTTCATTGAAGAATACTATTGGTATTTTGATAGGAATTGCATTGAATCTATAGATTGCTTTAGGCAGGATGGCCATTTTGACAATATTAATTCTTCCTATCCATGTGTTTCCATTTATTGGTATCTTCTTTAATTTCTCTCATGAGTGTCTTGTAGTTTTCAGAGTATAGGTATTTCACTTCCTTGGTTACATTTATTCCTAGGTATTTTATCCTTTTTGATACAGTTGTGAATTTAATTGTTTTCCTGATTTCTCTTTCTGCTAGTTCATCATTAGTGTATAGGACTGCGACAGATTTTTGTGTTTTACTTTTGTATCCTGCAACTTTGCTGAATTCAGGTATTAGTTCTAGTAGTTTTAGAATGGATTCTTCAGGGTTTTTTATGTACAATATCATGTCATCTGCAAACAGTGACAGTTTGACCTCTTCCTTACCAATATGTATGCCTTTTATTTCTTTGTGTTGTCTGATTGCCCTGGCTAGGACCTCCAGAACTATGTTGAATAAAAGCAGGGAGAGTGGGCATCCTTGTCTAGTTTCTGATTTTAAAGGCAATGCTTTCAGCTTTTCACTGTTAAGTATGATGTTTTCTGTGGGTTTGTCATATACGGCCTTTATTATGTTGAGATACTTGACTGCTATACCCATTTTGTTGAGAGTTTTTATCATATATAGATGTTGAATTTTGTCGAATGCTTTTTCAGCATCTATGGAGATGATCATGTGGTTTTTATCCTTCTTTTTGTTGATGTGGTGGATGATGTTGATGGATTTTTGAATGTTGTACCATCCTTGCATCCCTGGAATGAATCCCACTTGATCATGGTGTGTGATCCTCTTGATGTATTTTTGAATTCAGTTTGTGAATATTTTGTTGAGTATTTTTGCATCTATGTTCATCAGGGATATTGGTCTGTAGTTTTCTTTTTTTTGTTGTGTCTTTGCCTGATTTTGATATTAGAGAGATGCTGGCTTCATAGAATGAGTTTGGAAGTACTCCCTCATCTTTTATTTTTTGGAAAACTTTAAGGAGAATGGGTTTTATGTCTTCCCTAAATGTCTAATAAAATTCAGTGGTGAATCCATCTGGTCCGGGGGTTTTGTTTTTGTGTAGTTTTTTGATTACCGATTGAATTTCACTGCTGGTAATTGGTCTGCTTAGGTTGTCTGTTTCTTCCTGTGTCATTATCAGAAGTTTGTATTTTTCTAGAAAGTTGTCCATTTCTTCTAGGTTATCCAGTTTGTTAGCATTTAGTTTTTCGTAGTATTCTCTAATAACTCTTTTTATATCTGTGGTGTCTGTAGTGATTTTTACTTTCTCATTTCTGATCCTGTTTATGTGTGTAGATTCTCTTTTTTTCTTAATAAGTTTGGCTAGAGGGTTATCTAATTTGTTTATTTTCTCAAAGAACCAGCTCTTGGTTTCATTGATTTTTTTCTATCATTTTATTCTTCTCAATACTCTTTATTTCTTCTCTGATATTAGTTATGTCCCTCCTTCTGCTGATTTTGGTCCTCATTTGTTCTTCTTTTTCCAGTTTCAATAATTGTGACTTTAGACTATTCATTTGGCATAGTTCGTCCTTCTTTAAATAAGCCCAGATTGCTATATACTTTCCTCTCAGAACAGCCTTCACTGTGTCCCACAGAAGTTGGGGCATTGAGCTGTTGTTTTCTTTTGTCTCCATATATTGTTTGATCTCTCTTTTAATTTGGTCATTGATCCATTGATGATTTAGGATCATGTTGTTAAGCCTCCATGTGTTTGTGAGCCTTTTTGTTTCCTTTGTACAATTTATTTCTAGTTTTATACCTTTGTAATCTGAGTAGTTGGTTGGTACAATATCAATATTTTTGACTCTATTGAGGCTCTTTTTGTGGCTTACTATGTGATCTATTCTGGAATATGTTCCATGTGCACTTGAGAAGAATGTGTATCCTGCTGCTTTTGGGTGTAGAGTTCTGTAGATGTCTGTTAGGTCCATCTGTTCTAGTGTGTTGTTCCGTGCCTCTGTGTCCTTACTTATTTTTTGTCTGGTTGATCAATCCTTTGGAGTAAATGGTGTATTGACGTCTCCTAAAATTAATGCATTGCATTCTATTTCCTCCTTTAAATCTGTTAGTATTTGTTTCACATATGTCAGTCCTCCCATGTTGGGTGCATATATATTTATAATGGTTATATCCATTTGTGGGACTGCCCCCTTTATCATTGTGTAATGTCCTTCTTTATCTCTTTTTACTTTCTTTGTTTTGAAGTCTATTTTGTCTGAAACAAGTACTGCAAGACCTGCTTTTTCTCCTTATTGTTTGCATGAAATATCTTTTTCCATCTCTTCACTTTCAGTCTGTGTATGTCTTTGTGTTTGAGGTGAGTCTCTTGTAAGCAGCATATAGATGGGTCTTGCTGTTTTATCCATTCTATAACTCTGTGTCTTTTGATTGATGCATTCAGTCCATTTACATTTAGGGTGATTATCAATAGATATGTATGTATTGCCATTTCAGGCTTTGGATTCATGGTTACCAAAGGTTCAAGGGCAGCTTCTTTACTATCTAACAGTCTGACTTAACTCACTTATTAGGCTATTATATTCACAGTCTGATGATTCTTCATTTCCCTCCCTTCTATTTCTTTCTCCTTCACTCTTTATATGTTAGGTGTTTTGTTCTGTACTCTGTGTTTCCCTTGACTGATTTTGTGGAAAGCTGATTTTATTTTGCATTTAGTTAATATTTGGTTTTTCTACTTTCTTTGCTGTAGTTTTATTTTCTCTGATGACAGCTATTTAACTTTAGGCATACTTCCACCTAGAGCAGTCCCTTTAAAATGCATTGTAGAGATGGTTTGTGGGAGGTTAATTCCCTCAACTTTTGCTTATCTGGGAATTGTTTAATCACTCCTTCAAATTTAAATGATAATCTTGCTGGATACAGTATTCTTGGTTTGAGGCCCTTCTGTTTCATTGCATTGTATATATTATGCCATTTCCTTCTGGCCTGTAAGGTTTCTGCTGAGAAGTCTGATGATAGACTGATGGGTTTTCCTTTGTAGGTGATCTTGCTTCTTTAATTTGAATGAAATATCTTTTGCTTTATGCTTTAAACCTGTCTTTGATCTTTGCCATTTAATTATTATATGTCTTGGTGTTGTCCTCTTTACGTACCTTGTGTTGGGAGATCTGTGGACTTCCATGGTCTGAGAGACTATTTCATTCCCCAGACTGGGGAAATTTTCAGCAATTATTTCTTCAAAGACACTTTCTATCCCTTTTTCTCTCTCTTCTTCTTCTGGTACCCCCTATAATGCGAATATTGTTCTGTTTGCATTAGTCACCCAATTCTCTTAATATTCTTTCATTCCTAGAGATCCTCTTACCTCTGTCTGTCTCAGCTTCTCTGTACTCCTTTTCTCTGCTATTCCATTAACAGTCTTTTCCACCTCATCCAGTCCACTCTTAAATCCTTCCATTGTTTGTTTCATTTCTGTTATCTCCCTCAAGAATTCATCCCTTAGCCCTTGCATATTTCTCTGTAGCTCCATCAGCATGCTTATTAGTTTTGTTTTGAATTCTTTTACAGGAATATTTGTCATTTCAGTCTCACCAAACCCTCTCTCTGATGTTTGAGGTATTTTGGACTGAATAGAGTTCTTCTGCCTTTTCATGGTGATGGGTGTGGTTGCCGGCGAGTGGCGCATGTGTCAGCTGGGAGAACAAAGTCCCTTACTACTTGCCGGTCACCTTGCCTGTCTCCGCTGTCTGTACCAGTTAATCACACACACGGCATAACCTCTGGGTTAATTCCCTAGGCTGCCGTGGGCGGGGCAGTCCTCAGGATGGCCTAGGGCTCTAGCGGGGGTCACAGGTGAGCATCATGTATTCTGCTGTAACAATAAAGCCCCTTCGTGCCTTCTGGGCACTGTGCCCATCTCCTCTGTCTGTGCCAGTCAACTGCATGCAGGGAGCAGCCTCTAGATTAATCCCCTTCGCTGCCATGGGTGGGGAGGCCCTCGGGTTGGCCTCGGGTACTGGTGGGGGCTGAAGGCATGCAGCGCATGTTCTGCCATGAGAACAGAGTCCCTTCATGCCTTCCAGACTCTGCGACCGTCTCCATTGTCTGTGTTGATCTACTGTACCCAGGGAGCATCCTCTGGGTTAATCCCCTAAGCTCTGGTGAGCAGAGTGGCCCTTGCAATGACCTAGGGCACTGGTGGGGGTTACAGGCGAGTGGCACGTGTTCTGCTGCGAGAACAGAGCCCCTTCGTGCCTTCTGGACTCTGCGCCCATCTCCACTGTCTGTGCTGGTCAACTGTGCACAGGGCGCTGCCTCTGGGTCTGGACCAGTTATCCACATGCAGGGAGAAGCCTCTGTGTTAAGCTGTATTTGCTGTAGGTGGGCCTGCTCCCTAGGTGTTGTGCAACAATGGCAGCTCAGCCGTTTTGCTTGCAGTGATGGTGGGGAGGAAGGAACGGCAGGGTGCTTATAGCCCTGAGGGGCGTCATACCTGCATTGACAACCAAGGGGTTAGGGCATCTGAAGTTCCTTAAAGTTCCCAGCCTGCTGGGCTAAGTGTGCCAGCAGATTTTGTCCACCTGTTAAACCTTGGCCCTTTAAGACTTTTAAAGCTCCTGCTTTTCTTTTGTCCCAGGGCAGCCGGCTGTGGGAACCTGTTCTCAGTCTTAGTCTCAGATTTTGCTTTTCCGCTCCTGTAATATCCAGAGCACCATGCAATGTGTGTCTGTGCTCCCAGGGCAGATTAGTAGGGTTGGTTATTTAGCAGTTTTGTGCTTTGCTTCTACTCCCTCCCTACTCTGATTCTTTTCCTCCCACCAGTGAGCTGGGGTGTGGGGAGTGCTTGGGTCCTTCTGGGTCACAGCTTTGTATGTTACCCTTTTCCATGAGATGTTGGGTTCTTGCAGATGTAGCCTGACTGGTGTACAGTAGTATCTTCTGGTCACTCTTTTAGGAATAGTTGTATTTGCTGTATTTTCAAAATATATATGGTTTTGGGAGGAGATTTCTGCTACCCTATTCATGCCATCATCTTTTCCTCCTTGCAAAATCAACAATTTGATAATTTTGATGCATGTAAACACTTGTAAAAATATGGCCACACCGGGATAATGAACAAAACCCATCATCCCCAGAAGTGTTCTCATGTTCTTTTGTAATGCACACCTCTTGATATACCTTCCTTTTTAGACACTTACTTATAGACTTGCTGTCAATATGGTTTCATATGCACTTTATAGTTTTATGTAAATGTAATCATCCACTATAGAATCTTTTTCTCCTCTGGCTTCTTTCATTTGGCATAGTTATTTTGAAATGAATCCATACTATTGTTATATCAACAGTTGTTTCTTTTTCTTGCTGTGTAGAATTCCACTGTAATATATGATAGTTAGATTATCAATTTACTAGGTGAATAACATTTGGATTGTTTGTTTATTGGCTATACAAATAAAACTGCTATGAATATTCATTCAAATGTCTTTGTAGTAACATACTTTATTTAATCTCAGGTGACTACTCAAGAGCCGACTGGGTAATATAGTAGGTACACAATTAAGTTTTTGAGAGACTGTCAAATTGTATTCCAAAATGGCTGTACCATTTTACACGTCCATGGGTGTGTCTGAGAGTTTCAGTTTCTCAATGTTCTCTGTAACACTTAGAATATTAATTCCATTTAATCCTCACAATTTGATAAATGGGTAATGACAAAGATCCTATTGTAGTTGGAAACTTCAACAACCTTCTGTCAGTAATGGATCAATCATGCAGACAGAAAATCAGTA
This sequence comes from Smutsia gigantea, assembly GCA_032199065.1. NCBI lineage: Eukaryota > Metazoa > Chordata > Mammalia > Pholidota > Manidae > Smutsia > Smutsia gigantea. The sequence goes on from JAVSCE010002067.1 coordinate 199,296, forward strand.
AGGATATATATGACCTGAACTGCATTACAGTAAACTACACAATTTCCTGTGGGTCAAAGAAGGAGTCTCTCAAGAAACTTAAAAAATATTGAACTAAATGAAAAAACACTTTATCAAAATTTTCAAGATGCAGATAAAAGTGCTTAGAATAAAATTTATAGCACTTAAACACCTATGTTAGAAAACAGGGCAATGATTTGAATAATTGTGTCACCGAAGGGCATGTGGGTGACAATAAGCACATTAATTTGTTACTTAATTTCTAATAATTATCTAGCTATGTTTCTATAATTTTTTATTTAGTTCTATTGTAGTCTGAGTATATACTTTGTAAGGTTTTTATTCTTTCTGTTAAATTTGGTAAGGTTTGTTTAATGGCCCAGAATATAGCCTATCTTGGTGAATGCCCCACGGGTGCTTGAAAAAATGTCTATTCCACCTTTGTTGGTTGGTGATATTGAAAATGTCAAGTTGATCAGTTACGCAGTTCAGAGTGTCTGTATCCTTACTGATTTTCTATCATCTTGACTTAGCACTATCTGACAGGTTGTTGAAGTCTCTGATTATAATAGTGAATTCATGTGTTTCTTCTTTGAATTCTATCACTTTTTTTCTCATGTATTTTGATACTCTGTTGTTAAAAGGCTACATGTTTAAGATTATTATGTCTTATTGAGAATGATCTATATATTTTATCATTATGGAGTAAAACATTTCAACCCTGGTAACAGTCCTTGTGCTGAAGACAGTTTGTCTGAAATTGTTCCTACAGTTTTTTCTTGATTAGTGTCATTCTGGTATATCTCTCTCCATCCCTTTATGTAAATACGTATGTTTTATAGAGAGTATATAGCTGGGTCTTGACTTTTCAAATTAATCTGAAAATCTCTATTTTAAACTGCTATATTTAGACTAATTCCATTGAAAATTCAAAATCTGCCATCTTTGTTTACTATTTATTTCACTTGCTCTGCTCCTTTCCCTCTTTTTTTTTACTTTTTGTTTTTTTTGGTTTCAGTTGGCCATTTTATATTATTCCTTTTTTATCTCTCTCACCATACAATTTACACTTCAATATAAAAACTTTAATAGTTGCCATAGTGTTTGCAGTATACATTTAAAAATAATCCAGTTCTACTTTCAAATAACACTGTATCATTTCATGTACAGTTGATACATATTAGAGCAGCAGTTTGCTGTTTGATCTCTATTAACTCTATTTTCTTGTTGTGAGGGAGTCATGTCTTCCAAACTCTATGTAAGTGTTACTCCAAAAACCAAAAGTTATAATAACCAATATTAATACTAATTAATATTTGAATGTTTAATTATATAATTTTCACTTTACCTTTTTTCCAACTTTTCCTATTGTTTTTATCCTTGAAAATATTACTCATTATAACTTTAATGTCTATTTCTGATAACCTCATTTTCTTTACATCTTGTTCTTCTTTTCCTTTTGTTAGTTTTTCTCTTAGTATTCAGCTAAGTTTTGTCTTCTTATGCTTCACTTTTTTACTGCATTCCAAATGGTATACAGAAATTAGATATGTATTGAGTTTTCTATGTTTTATGGAAATTTATTTGTGCTTCTTGTAGGCAGCCAGGGCAGGTGGAGACCTCGATCCATGCAGGATTATAATGTCTAAATCTGCACTTCAGTACTTGCCAGCACTGACCACTTCAGGACCACGCTTATTTGAAGGACATAGTTCCTTCTTTAATATATGTCATGGACCCTTCTTATTGGCAGGCCTTGAAGTCAAAAGTTTATCTCAACAGGCTTCAGGGAATGAGGAACTTTTCTTAGTTTTTTAGCTCTTCAGCTGCTACTTTCTCCTCCAGGAGAAAAGAGATGTCAAATTCCAGCCCCATCTCTGTTCTTTCCTCATCGCATGGAGCATACCTTGGCCGATTCACAGCATCCTGGGACTCTTCATTGCCTTCAAGCAGAAGATTTTTCTGTTTCATTTTGTTTTATTTGTAATATGAAAAATTACAGCTTTTCATTCTTGAACAGAAGATTGATCTGAAATATCTGATTTTTCTTCCAATAGCTGAATTCCATCTAATAAATATTAGGTAAATCAATAAATAATAAAAATGAAGTAAAAAATATTGAAAATACAGATAAATTAAGGATTATTTGACTTATTTAACTAATTTAATTTAATTGGAACCAACTAAGTTAAATAACTTTTCTTTCCCCTATCAAACAGGCACACATGTTAGAAACCTCTCTGGATACCCAAAATATGTGTTTGATGATGGAAGTATTTTAACAATTTCAAAAGGATGTATATTTTTCGCATTTTTATTTAAAGAAATTAACTCCAAGTTTTGGAAATATAAAATGTTGTTATACTCAGTGACACTTATAATATGAAGCAGTCTTTGGTTTCTCTTAAGAACTGAATATTCCAAAATTTAAAGTTAGGTTTACCTGTTAATCATGGAGGCTCATTTTGAAGTGAATACTTGTATTAGAGGGGAATTAGAGGACCATGAAATTATTGCATTGATATTTAGAATGTCTGGGTTCTGTAAGGCAATTAGAATCTTACAAGTAGTACCACTGGACTGAGTTCTTTTGAGATTTGATGGTACTCTCAGGAAAGTAAATTAAGGCTTTTGATGCACATCTATTAAAGTCTATAATATCCTCTTAACTGTGTCATACAGTTATGTGCCTGCTGGTAGGCAGATGAACTGGCATGATGTTAGCCAGCTGATTAGGCTGACCCCAAATATAAGTAGTTGACAGTCATGAAATAAAGTGTATGATCAAGAAGCAAATCCCTTATATACAAATATCATTATAAATATTGACTGATCAGTAATTACCTGTGCTTTTTATAGTAGCACTAAGAGAAATAAATCATACAAAATATATGGACTCAATCCTATTTAAAAAAAATTATCAGTCACTCTAATATTGGATTACAAAAATGAATTATAAACTTTGTTTTCACTCTTTTTCTTGAGTCAGAAGTCATCACACTGGCTAGAGAAAGCATTTTTTTTTTCCTGAAAATTATTTAGGGGACTATTTAAGTGCTCATCCTTAACATGTCTTAAGTATCCTTGCATGATGGCTTTGAGACTGGGGTCTACAATAGCAACAGAACTATTATCACCCAGAACTCCCCCTCACAGGTCTCTAGATTTCAAACTGTGAAAACTACAAATTAAGCAACTTTCATTAGGCTTAAAGTCTGTGTTTGTTGTTTTAGATAATTTGTTCACCCACTTCCAGCAACCTCTTGGTAAGTTTTTATGTTTTCTTTGATGATTAACTGATTCTTGGTAACACATACTCTTATGTACTGTGTAAACTGCATTATCTAATTTCACCATTTTCTGTTTTCAGAACTGCAGGAATCTCTCTCCAAATTTGGATCAATTATATTTCTAAGAACAAAAGTCTGTGGCAAAAACAAGTTATTGTAAAACTGGAGTCCTGGTGGAAACAAATAAAGATGTTACACTTATACATGCGTGCACACATACAGAGTAAATTAGGATTTTGTAAGGCATCTGCTTCTAAAATAAACAAGAGACATTGGTGTTAAAAACCTCATACTACAAGTAACCATCCTCTTTAATGACCTTCTCCTACTGTTTAGGAAAACTTGCTGTAGATTTGCTCCCTTCCAAGGCTGTGTCTCAAAATTTTCGTACTATATAACTACATCACATAGGATATTTTTTAATTGTTTCTGCATTTAAACTTAATTTCTTTTTCATGGAAATACTCTTTCACACACCTACCCCACTAATCTCATTCATCGATCCACCCACTTATTTTGTATACTTTAACAAATTGCCTATATCTCTACCAGACATTTTCACAGGATCACTGATAAAAAGGGCACATTTTCCTGATCTGCTCTTCCAGCTATTCCTATAGTCCCAACATCATGATCTACACTAAATTAAACATATGTGAAAATAACTGAGGATTTGAAAATGTGTTATACAAACACTATGCTACACTGTCTTGAATTGTTACTGAAAAAACAAGTTGGTGAGATAAAACTTTAATTTCACCCTTAAATATTGTCAGGTCTTGTGTGAGCTCCTACATGAGGTGAGTGTAATTCTCTGTGTTTTTGTTTTATCGAAAGACAGTGTAGAGCTGGTTTACTGATACCGGAGAGGACTGCTCGGTGTTGGGGTTATGCAGCATGGACTGCCTCAGGTGCTGCTTAGCTCTGTGGACTCATGGATTTGCAGAGACAGACAGCAGACAAAAGCCTAGGACCAATGTCCATGAACAACTTGCTGCTGATGCCTTTTGAGAGTTGGGAATGAAGGCATTTTTCTCACCGTGTGTGCCACTGGGCATCATCTAGGTGAGGACTGCAGAGAAGATAAAACCACCTTGAAACTTCAAGATTTCCCCACTGAAGACAGTAGTCAATATAAACATTGGCAGGGGAATCAGCATATCTTGCCACTATCTCTGTGAGAGCCTTGTAACCTGAAGGCATTGATGCCTGTGATGAGGTGATGTGGATTAAGATAATATAAAGCAGTCACTTTATGTGATAGTAGAAATCCATGCTAGGTGGTACCTGACATTTTGTAGGGCACTGAGGTTTTGGGGGAATGAAAGTTAAATTTCAGTAATTAAAGTTAATTTTATTTATATCTTTTGGCTGAGGAAGTGCTACGGTGAATTCTTTTGTGAGGGCTTCATTGCATAGTCATGAATGACTAAACCATTGGCCATTAGCTGATTCAACCTCCAGCCCTGCCCTTGGTCCAAAGTCTCTCATCAACAAAACACCCATTTCACCTTTAAGACTGCAGTGTTTTCAGGAACTGTGGATGAAGACCAAACATACCCGGGAAATATACATTTGGTCATATGAATGACCAAATATGCATTTCTTATGACTCATTGTATTGCAGGAAGCCTAGAAAATGTGTTATTTATATCAAATTGTTTGCATACTGGCTTTATAAGCCTATTGAAAGTTACTTTTATTTAAAAAATAGTAACCTGGTTAAATGTATTTTTTCTGACAATATGTAATTCAAAAACAAATTTTTTATGTTTAAAATAACTAGTTGTCATGCAGAGAGGCTTCAGCATATGTGTTCATAGTGCTAGCTGTCTCCTGTCTGGACTCAGTAGCATTCTAATTAACACAATTGGGCTGGGTCTTGAGGACACAGGAAAAATTATAACCTGCATAATTTTTAACATCCAAAGACTGCACTTTCTTCAGCAGGAGTGTCCAGACTCCATCTGTACTTCCATCATTTAAAACCATGCTTTTTTAAAATTCCTGGTTATTTGTGATGTTAAATTCAGATGTTTATTGACTTAACACAGCAAATCTCTTTTATGGGTCAATTTATATTCCTAATCAAGAGCGAGCATTTTTCCAGATGGGCACTGAAGCTCCAGCGCTGAGCTTGCAGACAACAGATGGGAAAGTTTGAGTGAAGCCATATTCCAGGATCAACTCATACCATGTCACTCATGTTTTATTCTGACAATTAGTCAAATAGCTCCACATCAGTGGAAGACCTGCTTTGAAATGTAGCCTTGACTGGGCAATCATTTCCCACAACAACTCTCTACCTAGTCTAAAAGAGCAGCAGGGATATAGCTGTCTCTCACACAAGCATCCTATGTGTTCACCTTCTCCAAAGTCCCAGAGAGTCAACAAAGATCTCCATAATGCTGCTTCTGTCCTGTGCCCACACTGTCCCATGGCCACACGTCTGTGGGAAATCACAGAGGAAACTTGGTGGGGCGGTCTGGAAGAGTAGGGAGAAGTCATGGAACCTCCCTGTTCTCAAGAACCATGATATCATTTAACCTTACCAATTCTCCAGAAGCCAGCCACATCTTGTTAAAATGTTAATTCCTGTTCCATTCATAAAATAAATTTAAATTAATTAATTTCCATTCAAACTTTGCATAAACCAAGGTGTTCTTTGCTTAGAATTGCTCTGTTGCTATTTTGAAGTCCAATAAGAAGTAATATGGCCTCAAACTATTCTTTTAGTTCTGTTCTGCTACCAGCCTTTTCCATGTACGTGCTGATAGAGGCCTTATTCCTTGTCAAAACCATTCCCTTCCTCAGGTGTTTCATTACCAAGTCTTGACTGAACAGTATGAAATGACCATATGCACATCATGATTGCCACCTACCTTCTTATTTCAACATTTGATGTACGATTATTTCAGCCCCAATTGAAAGTAGACTAAGAAAATCTAAATATAAAAAGAAACATTAAAAAAGAAAACAGAAGATAAGAATTTAGGGTGTCAAATTTGGTGCCATATACAAAAGTTGAACAATAACAGAATGTCAGAAGTCTGCCCTCCATAGCTCTGAAAAAGCCTTATGTGATTCTGGCAAGTATTTCCCTTACCTTATAGATCTTTAAGGAAGATAGAAAGAAATGGAATTCTCCTGGCCATTCAGGAAAATTCTCCCAGTCTCTCAGGAAACATCTGGCTTGAAAGAGCATTTCTACCTCTAATCAAAACCAAATGCCCAATTACTAAATTTGAGGTCTTGGAAAAGCCATTCTTGAGCTCAAAATAAGCATTCTTTCTAAATACAGTTGCAACCCCAACCTGTTACCAGCTGCTCTAGCATTGAATACTCTCCAAATAATAATTATTATACAATAAAAATTATAACAAAAATAACATTCATATAGCACTAATTTTTTGTCAGGAAATCTAAATTCTTCACAAATATATTTCAAAGGCCACATTAATATCCTCATTGAAATATGAGCAAGTGGTATTTTTGACCATGTATATAGGTGAACACGCTGACTCCTGTTTCCTGTAGGGATAGCAATGTACACTCCTTTAGATTAGGAACAGGAGAGTTAGCTCAATCCCATTGGCTGAAAGGCCATACAAGGGAAGTTCCTGAGCCTGCTTATGGCAGTGCTTGGAAGAAAGGGAGTGATAAAGGCTGTAACCGAATGCATGCAATGGGGGATGTAGGGAATAAGACCTACTTATTCCAAGAGGCAGAAAGTATCTGGCCTGTTTACCAGTTGGGAGGTAAAACCCACCTAGAACTCAGAAGGTAGCAGGAAGCATTTTATGTCTTCTAAGTGTTGGGGACATGGTTATATTAGATTCCTAAAGATGTCCCCTTCCTCCAAAATTTCTGTCCCCTGGTTATTCATTTAAACACTAACCTAGTTACTGCTGAAAGGGGGTTTTGCAGATGTAAGTATATTTACTCATCAGCTGATCTTAAGACAGAGATTATCCATATGAGTCCAATGTAATCACAAGGGTCCTTACAAGCAGGAGAGGAAGGCAGATTGATGGGGGCAGGCAGGACATCACAAAATGCCAAGTCTGATAAGGACTCGATATGCCATTGCTAGCTCTGTGATGTAGAGGGTGCAAGAACCCTAGGAGGGCCTCCATGAGCAAAGGGTGGTCATTAGTTGATGGCTAATAAGGAAATGGCTACCTTAGTCTTACAACTTCAAGGATCTAGGTTCTGCAAACAATCTGCATGAAATTGGAAGCAGATTCTTCCAAGGAATATACCCTCTTATTTTACATCATTTCACACCCTCTCTATAAGCCACAGCCATCAACTTGACTTGACAATAAATTAAATTGAAACCCGAAGCACAGAACCAGTTCAGGGAACTAAAACTTTTGACCTAGAGGACTGTGAGATAATACATTTTTGTTGTTTCGGGCTGTAAAATTTGCAGTACTTTGTTATACGGCAATAAAAAAAAGAATGACCCAATCGATATTTAACATCTCTTCTTCCCTTATAGAAAATTAGGGAAACACTAGACCAAGGTTGTCCTGTTAAGGGAAGACAGAGATCTGGAGTGTTTTTCCTTCATATAGTTATGGATTTGCTTCATCCATCCTATTGTCTGTCAGGTAATCTACATCTAGCCTTTCTCCTATTATAAAGAATGTTGTAAGGAATATTCTTCAATAAATACGTTTCTGTGAATCTTTCTAGAATATCATAGGGAAATAAAGAAATAAATTTAAAAGGTGTGCATATTTTAAACTCAAATAGGTAAAATCAAATTTCTCTGGAAAGTTTCTATTAATTTTTAGTCTCAAGAGCCATGAATAAAATGACATCTTTCTCCCCTGTCAGTAATGGAATCTATCAATCTTAAATACGTTGTGAACAATTTCTCCTGATATTTTCTTACCATTCTATTTTGTGTAAATTTGTCCAGACATATTGAAAGATAATTTTATGAATCTGAATCTTGTCTATGATCACTGGATTTGTCATCTTGCTCAGAAAATTCTTTCTCCTCCTCATCCTCTCTCTCTCTGTCTCCCTCTCTCACTCTCATTTTATAATTTCTTTCCCCTTGGTCAGACTTGGTAAGCATGTGTCTTTACTACTTTAGTTCGTATTTTCCACAAATCAAGTTTTATCTATTTCAGTATGTCTGTTTTTAACTGTTATTAATTCATTTTACTCATTTTAGGCTTAACGTGTTTCATTTTTTTCTAGCTTCTGGTGTTGTGTATATACCTTCCAATTTTACATCATTTTCACATGATTGCCTTTTATTTCCCTTTGATTATGATATCATGTTTATGTATTTGTGTAACACACATAAAACTTTTTGCTGGTTAAGTGTTATTTGAATATATTCCCAGTTCATACATTTTCTAGCTATGTTAGACTATGTAAGTTGGATGTATTATGTAAAATTGGATGGCTACGGTACAGATTTGACCATTTTCATTTGACTAGATAGATGGCTCCTAAATTTTTTCTACAACAATGCTGCACTAATGCCTTTTTAATATAACACTATATATTTGTGATTTGTGTATTGCAGGATAGATTACTAGAGATTGCTGAATCAAAAGATATTCAAATCTGAGGGGGGTGTGTGAATTGAAGAAGTCTTTTCAAATATGCCTTAAAAAGTAGATTCAGTGGATCTATCAAGAAATTTTGAGATGCCCATGTACAATTTCACCACGTGTTCTTTTATATTTGTAGTACTAATAGCCTAGCAAATGATAATTATTTTTTCATTCATTTTAATTATTTTATTAAGAGTAAAGGTAAATATTCTCATTAGCTTATACAGACTAATAGCCTATTGGTTTATTCACTTATTTCTATTGATTTGGGTGTTAGTTTGGCATTCTGCCTCTCCCCACCTGAATTGGGCCTGTTGTAACAATGTGGAAATACTTCTGTTCTGGGGAAAACTCTCTTCCCAAGGTCACAGGTGCATCCTGCTGCTTTCCCAGCCCTCCCCTGGGACCCCATTGCAAGAACTGAAATGCACCCCGCCTGAACCTTAACACTAGTGTTAAAGCTAGCCCTGGGCTGATAGGTCCGTGTCTACATCTTCCTGTGGTTGAAGAGTTTTTATATTGTTTCTGAGTTGTTTCTGAGTACACGCTCATTGTATAGAAATAGAAATAACATTTAAGTGATAATAGGTACCTATTTTTTTCTCTAAAAGCAATCCCTTGTTTGGCTGTCTTAAACTTTTATGATATCCTCAAATTTAACACATTTGTCATTTTTTTCATGATGTTTAGCCTTCATTTTTTCATTATGAATGTATTCCCAACAAGGAATTAAAAGACTTTTAATGTATTTTCTTCTATCTCTTGAGCAATTTTATACATCAGAAACTTAACTATTTCTAATTATTGGTTTTACAATATTAAGAAAAGCATTCAGTCATATTTTTCTGAAAGGTTGTCACCCTGACACCAAGACAGCTTTGTCATATATAAATTGCCCAGATGTGCCGGGAGTTGCTTTTCTTATGTACACCTAGTCTTATCTTTAGATTACAGCAGATTCAGAGTAGACTGTAATATTTGGTAGGCTAAATTATCATTTACTATTCCCTTTATTTTGTTTTTAAATTTTTTAAAGTATATGTTAATATTTTTTATTTCTTAAAGTTGTAACATTTCTCAGGCTTTCCTAATATAATAACCTATATTTACAAAAGCATTCTCTTGATTTGTAAGTTTGCCCTTAATGATTTTAGGTTCCCTCAATATTTTTGTCATATCCATACACTGTTTCTTAATGTTGCCCTCTCCTTTTTGAACATTTTCACAGATATTTCTATTGCACTTGTGTTTTCTGAGAAATACTTAGATTTAATTTTCTGTTATGAAAACTGTATTTTATATGTTAGACAGCTATACCTTCAAACTTATGTAGTGTACTCTTTTTGGAATCTATTTTTAATTAAAATATATCCCCTCTGTCTTCTAGTTTAATTTCTACAGTCTCATAATTTTCTTTCTTCATCCCTTATTTTTACAATTCAGGAGAGGTTTAAGATGTTCTCCACTTCATTGAATTTGCAATATCAGTGTATTTACTGCTCATGAAATTTTATTTGCAAATTTTATTTCCTTGCTCATTTCCCTGTATCCTAAAGTGTCTGATTCAGTCTTGAATTATTTTTCCTCTCCTCAGCACACTCCTCTCCTTTCACAAAATAACCATATTTTCCCTACTGAAAATTCCATATATGTGTTTGTTTGTTTGTTTCTCCTTCTGGTTTGTGTCAAAAGTAATTTTAGAGGGTGTGTTTCTCCAGGTTGTGAAGAGGATTTTTAAAATTTTACACTGAAATAAATTTTCACAGTCCCAGGGGTTATTTTCCATGATCATTAATTCCCAAGGGAGGGAAATGTACCTGTTCTTTATTTTGTCAAAACAGAAAATGTCTTTGGGTCCCTTGTATCTTTCCTCTGCGATATTCTCAGTATGGCCAAATTTCTCCCCAGCTCCAGCTGGGGTAGAGGAGATGTGAGTCAGCATCAGCACATTTTGTGAGCCTGACAAGAGCGGTCTTAGGCACAACCCGGGGGGGCAGTACACGGGAAGCCAGGTGGTTCTAAAAAACGGTGTCTTGGAAAACTCCTTTTTTGCCCGAAATTATTTATTTGGTTTTTAAATAAGAACCCAAAAATCTTTCCAGAAAGTAGTTTCAGCGTCAGTTTTTTTCATCTCCACTTAAATCAATATAGGACAAAAAATGCTGAGTTAGCCAGTAACACAAGTCAAGTATTAGTGCAGGTAGTAGAAATCACTCTGTATTTTCTGGGCAGTGGGTTTACCACAGAGAAGTAGTGGCCTCTGAGTTATCTGGCGGATTAGCAAAGGAGAGGGGGCAGACACCACAGAGCTGTTGTGTTGTGTCTCTGAATTAAAAAGAAGAAGACACCATGCAAACACAGCTCACCGCGTTAAGTTTCTGCATTGTTGGGCTGGGTGTAGAGAAGATTCAGTGCTCAGAGGCCCGTTGTCATTCCTCATTCAGGCGCGAGTGTTCTTTACACAGAATAACACAGATACACATATTTGTTTCTTTCTTTTTTGTCAATATCCCTCCAAGTATCTCAATATTAAGGTAAAATTTAAGTTTTAGCCATTGCCTTTTAATCTGTTTAGTGAATTGTACTATTTTTTCTCTAGGTCTTAAAATACATTTTACTTGGCATTTAACTACTATGCCAGCAGCTGCTCTCCAGGGATAATTTAACCCCCAAATCCTATAGATGGTATATGTACTGAATAACTGAGGATGTAAGTAAACAGCCCTCATGAGATACAAGTATTCTGGTAATAAGTTTATTATTTTTGTGAAAGTTTCAGGTCATCTGAGACCTGACCAATGTTCTCTTCATTTGGTAAAAAATAACTGTTTTTAGTTAACAATGAGTAACAATTATACTGATGGTCAGACCTTTTGGAGGAAAGAGAAGAATCAAACCAAAACATTGTCCAGTGACCTGTGGTGGGTGGAAAACAGATACTGTCAGTGGCACAATGAAGCATCACTGTCCTCCTGCTATTTTTTTTGACAAAACCTTATGTGTTATTTAAGAGCAAAGATAAGGCATTTTTGGACACTTGCATGTGGGATGAACTGGATGGGTGGCCCAAGGATCCCTCTTACCCTGATCTTATTAATTAGAACTGCCCATGGAACTATCAATTTTTATTTTCATGATTTTTCATGAACTCATGATTCAATGAGTTTTGATGCTGCAATGATTTTTATGCTCAAATTGTCACAAATTCTGACTGTGGGGACTTCTTCAACCTGGATCCTCTGTCCTTTGCTATGATTAGTCTTTAAAAGCATCTCTGCTTTGTGGTACAAGATACAATATGCACTTTGGGGTCACATTATCCCTTTTCTTCCCCAAACGGGAAATCAGTATTCTCAAAGAAGCCTAGATTAATTGGTGGAAATGGTATAGTAGGCTCTAATTTAGGAAAAATTTATTGCTGGTGTGCTTATTGCCACTGACATGACACTGCGTTTAGGCCATTTTAAAGGGCAGAGCTAGAAATATCTTTATCTGTATCTATATATCTATCTATATCTATATATCATTAATAGCTATTGAGTTCATACTGATATTTGCAATTACACATGAGATATTGCAATGCCTCTGTTTCTATGACCCTGTTAGAATAGGCAGTTAGTTAGACATGAGCAGGAGAAAGGGGCCAGCCCATCACTAAGGAAGACTCCTCCCTGGCCAACCCCTAATTCCCCCTTAGCTCCCAGTTCCACACTGAAGGATGCTTACGTTATCAGGAGGCCCAGACAGTCAAGGACACCTAGATTCTCAAGAGACCCAGGACCACAGGGGCTTCCCTGATTGCAGGGCATGAGCAAGGTCTGAAGACCTTGTCCAAAAGTAACCTCACTTCATTAAAATAACATGTAAATCTAATGAGCACTGTGGGACTTGCTTAGATACTTATGGGTAAGGTGTCTGCACACTGAGAAAAAGGCTACATAGCTTAGAGCTGTCAATCAACCTTTCAGTCAAAGGACATAGGATGCAGGGCAGGACTTCCTGCATCTTAGGAAATAATGAAAGCAAACCTATGTAAGCATCCTTAAGCCTGCCCAAATAGCTGGGCTGCTTCTGTTTCCAGGCAGCCCCTCTCCTGTCTGGAGAGCATATAAATTCCTTGCTGCTTTTTCTTCTATCTGTTCTATCTGATCTCTGAACTTAATTTTTTCTTTGGAGAAGGCTCAAATTGGGGAAACACAATGTGCTCATTTGGTAACGGTTTTATACTTGTAACTGTTTTTCTTATACTCAAATGTTGACAACACCACTGACATAATCTGAAAGACCAATGCAGGTAGTACTGTAAACAAAAAAAACTAAGGCATAAATGTTAAATTTTCTTACATATTTATTTGTGTATTTATTTTTGTAGATGTATTATAATAGGAATGTATGGTGAAAAAACTTTTTGCAGGTTTCTGAGAATAAACCTTTTGGGGATGATTTTGCAGGCCATCTGATACACAATGGGGTTCACTTACACAGTAAGTTTATTGTGGTTCCCTTTATGTTCCCAGAGTATTCTCCTAAGATGATCAGATAAGTGTTCCCATTGTCTTGGGGCTTGCGGAGCTTGTTCCCGGGGGAGGAGAGTAATTCTGCATCATTGTGGTTGGGTTTGGACCTGTGACCTGCTTTGTGTTTGGAAGTGACAGGAACCACTAATGGGGAGGGAAGGTTCTCGGTCCTTTCTCCTATTCCCTCTGCCAGGGCACATTATGCCCTTGTTAGCAGCCCTCTTTCAGCATTAAGACTCCACTGAAGAAGTCACAGCTGACCGGTAGCTGATTTGGCATTGAACTGAACGAGAAGTCAACCATTGTTATTTTAGAATGTGTACAGAAACATAGGCACAGAGTTCCATGCCCCAGCACACCTGAGCATGCTCCCGGTCCCTCTGGCCCACCTTGAAATGTAAGCATCCTTAAGCCTGCCCATATAGCATCATTCAGAGCAGAACAAAAGCCTTGTTAACTAGTTCTTGATCCAACTGGAGGAAACAAAAATGTAAATTTGCCTTCTAAACAAAATGAAATGAGACTAAGTGGTCATTTCACATTAATTTGCTGTCCATCATCACCCCTGATGTTGAGACATTAGGAGGAAGAAGACAGTTGAATTTCATTAAACACAAGGTTAAATTAGGTTAGTGACAGTCGCATGCTTGGGGGAAATTGTGATCTTTTCAGCAAAGTGACACGGGCAGAAAAAGCTACCGTTTTTTCATTCCAAATTGAGACAGTTTTTCTACAACTGAGAAAAGGACTGTGAGAATTCAAGATGGTGACAGCTTCCACCTTGCCTCTATATTTGTTTACCTTTTTCTTTCCCATACTGATTGGTGACAAATATCCTGAAATGAAAGTATTTGAGTCTATCCTGAGAAATCTAAGGATATAAAACAAAAGGAAGAGGGCAAGCCCGGAGTGTGCTCAGAAGCTTTGGAAGAGAGCTGGCAGGACTCAGAGCCAGGTACCAGCAAGGGAAATGGTTCATTCCTGAGGCCCTGAAAGGGGGTTATCTTAGTTTACTTGAGCTGCCATACAAAATACTATCACCTGAGTGGCTTGAACAACAGAAATGTATTTTCTCACAGTTCTAGTGGGCTTGAAGTCCAAGATCAGGGTGCTAGCAGGGGTGGATTCTGGTGAGAGCTCTCTTCCTGGCTTGTGGAAGGCAGAGTCCTTACCTGGCCTGGCCTTGGTGAGTGTGTGTGTATGTGTGTATGGGTGTGTGTGTGGGTTTGTGTGTGTAAAGATTCTTTCTTTCTTCCAGTCCTATGAGATTAGGACTCCACTCTTATGACCTCATTTAACCATACTTACCATATAAAAGCCCTATCTCCAGTATAGTCCCATTGGATGTTAGGCCTTCCATGTATTAATTTTGTTGGGAACAATCTAATCCATCGCAAAACTTTGACAGCATCAGAGAGAAATGCCCAGACAGCCACATAGAGGGAGTAATACCTAGGTATTTCATTATTCTATCATTTTTTAATCTTCATACCTAATGATGACTATATCATTGTTATGTTAGAAACACATATATATATGCATACACATACAAGCATAGTATATCTTACAAAGACATAACAAGAAATCAAGAAGTAAACACACATGTTTTAGAAAATGAAGATGAACACCGAAATGTCATGGTTTCAAATCACCATAAAAGAAAAAGAATTGTGTGAAATTTCATTTCAACAGAGGGAAAAAGAAAAACACCTAAAAATAGGAAGCTTGTTTAAGATTAGAAGAAATCATTGCAATTGCTTTTCTGAAACTTATAGGAAAATCCATAATTGTGGGGTTATTAAAGTTATATGAAGGTACTCAGAGGCCCTACAGGATTGGGTCAGTATTTATATAACAAGAACAAAAATTCGGCAGTTCTGATTTTATTTGAAAGGAACAGAGTGACTGGTTTGATAATATTCCACCATCCTGAGGTAATTTGCTTTAACTTTAAAAACATATATGCTGGACTTCTGGGAAGATGGTGGTGTCAGCAGGGTGGCAGAAATATCCTCCCAAAACCATATATATTTATGAAAATACAACAAATACAACTATTCTTAAAAGAGATACCAGAAGATACAGGACAACACCCAGGCTACAGGTACACCTCCGAGAACTCAGTGCCTCATGAAGTGGGTAAGATACAAAGCCGCGACCCGGCGGGACTGGAGCACTCCCCCACCCCAGTGCACTGGCGGGAGGAAAAGATTCAGAGCAACGAGGGAATGGAAGCACAAGCCCACCAAATAACCAGCCCTGGTGATCTGCGCCAGGAGCACTGACACACATCACACAGTGTGTGTGTGAAACAAATGTAGGATCCGAGACGGCAGGTCCCCTCAGCCGGCTCCCTGGGACAAAAGGAAAGCACGCGCTTTTTAAAAAGTCTTAAAGAGACAAGAGCTCAACAACGGAATAAAATCATCGCAGCGCACTCAGCCCAGCAGGCTGGGAGTCCTGGGGAATTTCGGACTCCTTGGCTGGTGGCCGGGCAAAGCAGCAATGCCCAGGCTTCCCACAGAGAACAGCAGCCTCCCATTCGTTCATTCCCTGGCCAGAGACACAAGGAGCCACCGGGACTGCGGAATAGTGGAGCAGCAGCTCCACCTACAGCATCCTCACAGAATCGACACCCGGTGGTCATTTTTTTGGTTTGGTTGTTTGTTTTGGTTTTTGTTTCCTTTTTGTTTTCTTTTTTTCTCTTTTCCTTTTTAAAAGTCTTAAAGAACTCAGCTGACACAAGTGGCGCCTACCAGTGACCACTTTCATCGCCATGAAAAGACACAGGAATATGGTACAAACAAAGCTTAGCCAGACAACCCCAGAGAGGGAACCTGATGGGATGGACATGCACAATCTTCCTGAAAAAGAATTCAGAAAAAAAGTCATAACCATGCTGATGGATCTAGAGAAATATGCAAGAACTAAGGGAGGAAATGAGGAAGTGAGGAAACACAGTGCAGAAATAAGAAAAGCGATCCACGGGCTTAGCAGCAGATTGGACGAGATGCAAGAGACTGTTAATGGAAGAGAAATCAGAGAACAGGAATACAGAGAAGCTGAGGTGGAGAGAGATAAAGGATCTCTAGGAATGAAAGAATATAAAGAGAACAGTGTGACCAATCCAAACGGAACAATATTCACATTATAGGAGTACAAGAGGAAGAAGAGAGAGAAAAAGGGATAGAAAGTGTCTTTGAAGAAATAATTGCTGAAAACTTTCCCAAGCTGGGGAAGGAAATAGTATCTCAGACAATGGAAGCCCACAGATCTCCCAACACAAGGGACCCAAGGAAGACAACACCAAGACACATAATAATTAAAATGGCAAAGATCAAAGATAAGGACAGAGTAATAAAGGCAGCTAGAGAGAGAATAAAGATCACAGACAAAGAAAAACCAATCAGACTATCATCAGACCTCTTAACAGAAACCTTACAGGCCAGAAGAGAATGGCATGATATATTTAACGTAATGAAACAGAAGGGCCTCGAACCACGAATACTGTATCCAGCACGATTATCATTTAAATTTGAAGGAGGGATTAAACAATTTCCAGACAAGCGAAAGCTGAGGGAATTTGCCTCCCATAAACCACCTCTACAAGATATCTTAAATGGACTGCTCTATATGGAAGCACTCGTAAGGCTAAAAAGATGTCACCAGAGAAAATAAAATCATAGCAAAGAAAGCAGACGATCCAAATACTAAATGAAGGCAAAGAATAAAATACCTAGTATATAAAGAATGGAGGAGGAAGAATAAGAATGGAGAGAAATAAAGAATCATCAGAGTGTGGATACAATAACTTAACAAGAAAGTTAAGTTAGACTGTTAGATAGTAAAGAAGCAACCCTTGAACCCTTGGTAACCACGAATCTAAAGACAGCAATGGCAATAAGTACGTACCTATCGATAATCACCCTAAATGTAAATGGACTGAATGCACCAATCAAAAGACACAGAGTAACAGAATGGATAAAAAAGCAAGACCCATCTATATGCTGCTTACAACAGACTCACCTCAAACCCAAAGATATACACAGACTAAAGGTGAAGGGATGGAAAAAGATATTTCATGCACACAACAAGGAGAAAAAAGCAGATGTTGCAGTACTTGTATCAGACAAAATAGACTTCAAAACAAAGAAAGTAGAAGAGATAAAGAAGGACATTATGTAATGATAAAGAGGTCAGTCCAACAAGAAGATATAACCATTTTAAATATATATGCACCCAACACAGGAGCGCCGAAAAGGGGAAACAAATACTAACAGAATTAAAGGAGGAAATAGAAAGTAATGCATTCATTTTAGGAGACTTCAACACACCACTCACTCCAAAGGACAGATCAACCAGACAGAAAATAAGTAAAGACACAGAGGCACTGAACAACATACTGGAACAGATGGACCTAATGGACATCAACAGAACTCTACACCCAAAAGCCACAGGATACACATTCTTCTCAAGTGCACATGAAACATTTTCCAGAATAGCCCAGACACCACGCAACAAAAAGAACCTCAGTAAATTAAAAAATATTGAAATTCTACCAATCAACTTCTCAGATCACAAAGGTATAAAACTAGAAATAAATTTTAGAAAGAAAACAAAAAGGCTCACAAATACACGGAGACTTAACAACAGCCTCCTAAATAATCAATGGGTCAACAACCAAATTAAAACAGAGATCAACAAATATATGGAGACTAATGACAACAACAACACAAAGTCACATCTTCTGTTGGACGCAGCAAACGCACTTCTAAGAGGAAAGAATATTGCACTCCAGGCCTATTTAAGGAAGGAAGAACATTCCCAAATGAAGAGTCTAAAGACACAATTACTGAGATTGGAAAAAGAAGAACAAATGAAGCCCAAAGTCACCAGAAAGAGGGACATAATAAAGATCAGAGAATAAATAAATAAAATTAAGAAGAATAAAACAATAGAAAAAATCAATAAAACCAGGAGCTGTTTCTTTGAAAAAATCAACAAAATAGATAAACCCCTAGCCAGACTTCTTAAGAGAAAAAGAGAATCTACACACATAAACAGAATCAGAAATAAGAAAGGAAAAATCATTATGGACCACGCAGAAATACAAAGAATTATAAGAGAGTACTATGAGAATCTATATGCCAACATGCTGGAAAACCTGGAAGAAATGGACAACTTCTGAGAAAACTACAACCTTCCAAGACTGACAAAGCAACAAACAGAAGAATCAAAAAGACCAATCACCAGCAATGAAATTGAATCGGTAATAAGAAAACTACCCAAGGACAAAACCCCCAGGCCAGATGGATTCACCTCTGAATTCTACCAGACATATAGAGAAGAAATAACACCCATTCTCCTTAAAGTTTTCCAAAAAATAGAAGAGGAGGGATACTTCCAAACTCATTCTATGAAGCCAGCTTCACTCTAATACCAAAACCAGGCAAAGACCTCACCAAAAAAGAAAATTACAGACCAATATCCCTGATGAATATAGACGCAGAAATAGTCAACAAAATATTAGCAAACCGAATTAAAAAAACATCAAAAGGATCATACACCATGATGAAGTGGTTTCATCTCACGGATGCAAAGATGGTACAACATTCTAAAATCCATCAACATCATCCACCACATCAACAAAAAGAAGAACAAAAACCACATGATCATCTCCATAGATGCTGAAAAAGCATTTGAAAAAATTCAACTTCCATTCATGATAAAAACTCTCAAAAAAATGTGTATAGACGGCAAGTACCTCAACATCATAGAGGCCATATATGAAAAACCCACAGCTAACATCATACTTAACAGCGAGAAGCTGAAAGCTTTTCATCTAAGATCGGGAACAAGACAGGGATGCCCATTCTCTCCACTGTTATTCGACATAGTCCTGGAGGTCCTGGTCATGGCAATCAGACAAAACAAAGAAATACAAGGCATCCAGATTGGTAAAGAAGAAGTCAAATTGTCACTATTTGCAGATGACATGATACTGTACATAAAAAACCATAAAGACTCCACTCCAAAACTACTAGAACTAATATCTGAATTCAGCAAAGTTGTAGGATACAAAATTATCACACAGAAATCTGTTGCTTTCCTATACACTAACGATGAGCTAACAGAAAGAGAAATCAGGAAAACAATTCCATTCACAATTGCATCAAAAAGAATAAAATACCTAGGAATAAATCTAACAAATGAACTGAAAGACCTATACCCTGAAAACTACAAGACACTCCTAAGAGAAGTTAAAGAGGACACTAACAAATGGAAATGCATCCTATGCTCTTGGCTAGGAAGAATAAATATTGTCAAAATGGCTATGCTACCTAAAGCAATCTACAGATTCAATGCAATCCCTATCAAACTACCAACAGCTTTCTTCAATGAACTGGAACAAATAATTCTAAAATTCATATGGAACCACCAAAGACCCTGAGTAGCCAAAGCAATCCTGACAAGGAGAAATAAAACAGGGGGAATTACACTCCCTGACTTCAAGCTCTACTAGAAACACACAGTAATCAAGACAATTGGGTATTGGCACAAAAACAGACCCACAGACCAGTGGAACAGAATAGAAAATCCAAACATTAACCCAAACACATGCAGTCAATTAATATTTGATAAAGGAGCCTTGGATATACAATGGGGAGATGACAGCCTCTTCAGTCGCTGGTGTTGGCAAAAGTGGACAGCTACATGTAAGAGAATGAAACTGAACTACTGTCTAAGCCCATACACAAAAGTAAACTCCATATGGATCGAAGACCTGAATGTAAGTCATGAAAGCATAAAACTCTTAGAAAAGAACATAGGCAAAATCTCTTGGACATAAACATGAGCGACTTCTTCATGAACATATCACCCTGGGCAAGGGAAACAAAAGCAAAAATGAACAAGTGGGGCTGTATCAAGCTGAAAAGCTTCTGTACAGCAAAGGACACCATCAGTAGAACAAAAAGACATCTTACAGTATGGGAGAATATATTCATAAATCAAATATCTGATAAGGGATTGACATCCAAAATATATAAAGAACTTACGCACCTCAACAAACAAAAAGCAAATAATCCAATTAAGAAATTGGCAGAGGACATAAATAGACACTTCTCCAAAGAAGAAATTCAGATGGCCAACAGGCACATGAAAAGATGCTCCACATTGCTAATCATCAGAGAAATGCAAATTGAAAGCACAATGAGATATCACCTCACCCCTGTAAGGATGGCCAACATCCAAAACACAAACAACAACAAATGTTGGCTAGGATATGGAGAAAGGGAACCCTCGTACACTGCTGGTGGGAATGCATATTAGTTCAACCATTGTGGAAAGGAGTATGGAGGTTCCTCAGAAAACTCAAAATAGAAATACCATTTGACCCAGGAATCCCATTCCTAGGAGTTTTCCCTAAAATTCAGCAGTCCAGTTTCAAAAAGACATATGCACCCCTATGTTTATCGCAGTACTATTTACAATAGCCAAGAAATGGAAGCAACCTAAGTGTCCATCAGTGGATGAATGGATAAAGAATAAGTGGTACATATACACAATGGAATATTATTCAATCATAAGAAGAAAGCAAATCCTACCATTTGCAACAGCATGGATGGAGCTAGAGGGTATTATGCTCAGTGAAATAAGCCAAGCCGAAAAAGACAAGTATCAAATGATTTCACTCATATGTGGAGCATAAGAGCAAAGAAAAAAACTGAAAGAAAAATACAGCAGCAGACTCACGGAACCCAAGAATGGAGTAAGAGTTACCAAAGGGAAAGGGACTCTGGAGGATGAGCCGGAAAGTAGGGACAAGGGGAAAAAGGTGCATTACGATTAGCAGATGTAATTTTGGGAGGGCGTGGGGAGGCCTGTACCCCTCAGAGAAGAGAAGTGGTGATTCTATAGCATCTTACTATGCTGATGGACAGCAAGTTTAATGGGATTGGTGCGGGGGATGTGATGAAGTTGGTAGTTTAATAACCATAATATTGCACATACAGTTGTGGATTAATGATACCAAAATAAATTAAAAAAATATATATATGCTGCTAATGAAGATCCACTTACTCAAGAAGTATAATAGTGGATAGATTCTAGAAATAGTTCCCTAGTTAAATGTGGGGAATTCTGTGTTAAATACATTTAAGTTGGCTCCATGTGCAAGACATTTCTGTACTATAATGTGGTGCTATTAGTTGAGAATCTCGACGGCAGGATGGGGCATGCAGCCTTATCCACTAGGAATCAGTTTGAGGTGGGTGTCAGTGGTCTCTTGAGTCTGGTGGTTTTCAAATGTTTCCAGAAACCCTGTACTTTCATTATGAATTCATTTTTCTAGAAAATAGAGGGTTTGATCATAATAAGTGATACACTCTAATTTGGTCATCACTTCAGATGATATTACTGCCTCTAAATAGCTAAAATTGTTTTTGGAGAAACAGGTCATACATAATAGGAAGAAAATCTAAGACCGTAGTTTGTCATTTCCGTTGAACGAAGGGAAGGCCAGAATTGGAGAGAATGAATGGCAAATTGTGAAACAGATGGGAAACGAATTACGCTTAAAGAATGCAGAGAAGTTACATGAACAAGAAAGCTGGCTCTGGTAAGGGAAGAAGAGAGATGAGAACATAGAAGATGACATTAAATAAAAATGAATCAGTTTGAATATGATACTGGCTTCTCACTTAGAAATCCTTTGAGAAGCAGCTCTGAAACATGCCCAAGAGCACCGCTTTTCAGATTAGATCAATGCAGCTTCACTTTCCTCTGCTCCACTTACAAATTTTGTGAACATCACCTACTTATACCCCAGTACCTACTTAGCCAATGGAGATAATAATAGTACCCATTTAATGCCCTTAAAGTGCTTATCTAGTTTCGGCTTCACCTGAAGTGAGTGCTTAATAAGTTTGAGTTGTTATTATTGGTCTCACTGCATTCAACCATTGGTTGTCATTGCATCTGTTTTTAGCTAATGAAAGTCATAGTGATTTCTTTATTAAGTGATGATTTCTAATATTAATTGATACTATTCAATAGTAAATTAAGACAGTGCACAAGCTTTATTTGCACAGGTGTTTTATGTAATGTGTTTCCTTCCTTTATGTATATATACATGAGCTATATAATAACCATGTTGATCTGGGTGGTTAGCATTTGATATATGCAGAGAATCTTGCTTTGGTCAGGTATTTCCATCCTGATTCCAGTCACAGTCTTCCTTGCCGGCACTGCTTGTTAAGGATGGTGAGAGGTGTCCTAATTGCAAGTCAGGAAGCACCCCCGGCACAGCCCTTCTCCTCGTGCTGTTCGTCTTCAGAACATCAGTGCTTGGAGCCAGTGGACTCCCTTCATCTCTACGGACACTTGTTCTCTTTTGTCTACTATCAGGAGGGCCACTGTGAGAAGCTTCCCCTCTGAGGAAGCTTCAAAAGTCATGCTTCCTTTAGCGGTTATATTTTTCACAAGCATAACCTGTCTTTAATCACTGCATGACCTTGACAAGATTTAGAAGCACAGAACCTTATCATTTGCTTGGGCCTGAGGGGATGTCCAGTTGAAGTCATTACAGAAAACTTCTCCCAAATATTCCTGACAAATGGCCTTGCAGCCCTTGGTTGCATTTCTGCAGTGAAAGGATGCCCAATAACTTATGAAGCAGCAAATCCCTTGTTGACCAGTCCTGAGAGTGTCCTATATTTAGCCAATACATGCCTCCCTACACTTGAACCTGGGTGGGGATTCAGGCCTGGAGGACAGAAGGACGTGCTGTAGAGTAAGAACACCCTTTTACTTTGTCCAGACAGACTGTAAGTGAAATGGAGTTTTTCTCTCTCAATATTCTGTGCTTAACTATGGGTAGTTTCTGGTTAGTCAGTATCACTTGCAAATGGCTCGTTTTGGATATTACCAGATGTTCCAAAGGCTGTCATATACTTCCAAAGACTTACACACCATCCATCAAACACTATTCTCTCAGGCTCTATTGGTTTTGTTATTAATCATTTATTTCATTTATTTTCCAATTGCTTTGAAGAGCTGTCTCATATTAAGCCAGAGGCTAACTAAAGTAACTTAGAGCCTGTCTACAGCTTCTTCATTTATAAAAGTACAATACCAGGTCTGGATCCAGCTTTACACAACAGAGGAAATTATTCAAATCTACAAGTGCCTAATATGTCCCTTAATTTATCAAGATATTGCTTAAAATCTTGTTATATATGCATGTGTGTGTTAATAAGTTAAGGTTTAATATTTCCCTATAAAAGAGATATTTACACTCAGTGATAGTAGTGGCTAACCTTCATTGTTGTTCGTGCTTTAGAAATATTGACCCATTTATTCCCTGTAAGAATCCTGCCAGGGGAAATCATTCCATCTCCCTTTTAGGGATGAAGAAAACTGATATATGCAGAAAAAAGTGGCAGAGGTGATGTTTGAAACTGGAATTTGGGTTCTAAAGAGCCCGTGTTCCTAATCTTTATGCTGATCCTGTCCTGTACTGCAGTAAGTGCACATAACACATGAGGTAAATGCACGACACATGCTCTCTGGTGTCAGGAGGAGACCAGATGAGGTGTTTAAGGGTAAGAAAAATTGGGTGGTGGTTGATACACAGGAAACACAAGAGGAATTGTGAAGTTTTCCCCAGAAAACACTCACATTGCCTGCGTGCTACACAGCATAGCAGCTACTCTGAGCACTTGCATTTCAGTAAATAACAGAGCCCCAAATATGTACCACTTTTCTTGCATGTACCTGGGAATTGAAAATCTCTGAAGTTCACTTGAAAGCTATTTAAAAACTTGGCATAAGATTTTGGATATTGAAGTTACAGTGACAGCCCTCAACAAATGTTTGGTAAAGGAGTTTTATTAGAAACTCTCAGGCTTTAGACAGAAAGTTTGAAATCAAAGGCAGAGAGTGAAGTTCTAGTGCTTAAGGCATTTTCTTCTTAAAACTTTCAGTTGTAAAGCATAGTGCAAGGTTAACTTTTCTTCTCCAAAGTTTGTAATCACAGAAGGTCATTTTCAGGATACATAAGATATTGCTTGTCCCTGCTATTCTTTGGAGCAGAGACCACTACCTCCGCCTTTGGGGTCCCGGCGGCGGCATGCAGTCATCAGTGCTGCCGCTCATGGGCCAGAGCACAAACTATGCTGTCTGCATCGCTGATGCCATGACTGGGTTGGTAATGGTTTGGAATGTTTTTTCTTAATATTATCAGGATGGGTACTTAACATGTAGAGATCCTGAAAGTAAGGGAAGGAAAGCAATGCAACATGGAATGCAAAATTTAATTTTACATTCTAGTTTTTGTTTCACTTCATATTCAATAAATGCCACTTAAGAAAATTTGTTTATTAATGCTAATAATTTTTTTAGGAACTAGTAAGTGGGTTCCTCTTCAGTCAGTGTTAAATTTGAGCTGTGTTCATAGTCCTTCTAAATGCAATTTAGGTAATTAGAAGGTTTTTCTTTTTTTCCCACTGACTTACACCATCACTTCAGAAGTACCAACTTCTCTACTAATTGATCTTTGATTGCAGACTACTCTCCTCACATTGTGGCATGTAAATTATGAGGGCCGAGGTGCTAGCATCCTTTTCCATTAAAGAGGAATTTGAGAAGATGCAAATGTAGATAGTACAGGATAATGTCCGTGCTGTGACTCCGTTGCTATATAACCTCTTATTCTCTTAAGGAAAAAGAGAAAGACGGAGAGGCAGAGGGAAGCCCAAGACAAATGTATGCCATATTGTTCACTGAATGTTCTAGAAAACACAAAATTAAAATGATACAGTGGTATTCAGAGCTGGTGTCCACATCTGCTCTACAAGATGCCTCTTTCAGCACTAGACACTGTCCAAACATGAGGACTCTGGTGGAAGCTTCCATGGGCCCCTCAGGCCTCCCCTCAGGAATTAGGCTCATTGCTAAGCCTCTGAGTGTGCTGCCAGGTGCCAGCCATCAGGGACAGTTTTCTTGGGGATTCAAAACTCCAAGATTACAATTGTTAACAGAAATATCTCTATTTTCATCATTTGCAGTGATCTGGGAATGTGTACTTTCCAATCCATGGCTCTGCGAACTCCATGTTTGAAGTTCTTTGTTGCCAAAGGGGGAACAATGTGTGAGGAGCATAAAAAGAATCCCTTTCCCTCTAAGCTGCAGCTATAGCCTGGGCACTTCAGGCTCCTCATGCCTGGGAAGAGTGAATAGAGAGAGTCACCACTGTGGCAGGTGTAATCAACCTTGACCATTAGAAGGAGGAAGCATGTAAGGAGTACATCTCGCATTTAGGTGCTTTCCTTTGGCCCCTGTGGGCCCTTCTTTATCCAATTTTGAGTAAACATGGGGGGCCAAGGGCTCAGATGCCTAGGGGATGGAAGTCTGGGTTACACCATCAGAGGAAACACCAAGACAGGCAAAGGAACTTATTGTCACCTGTGCTTCTGATCCGCTAGTTATAAATCAGAGGTTCCCATCACCCCTCCTCAGGTTCAATTACTTTGCCAGAGCAGCTCACAGAACTCATAGATTTACTAACACTGACTAATTTATTATAAAGGGTATAAAGGATGCAGGTGAATAGATAGATGAAGAGGTACATAGGACAAAGTCTGCAAGGATCCTGAGCACAGGCTCTCTGTCACCATGAGCTGCACCACCCTCCTGGCATGTGGGTGTGTTCTCCAAGCTGGAAGCTCATCAAATCTTGCTGTTCAAGCGTCTCAATTGAGCTAAATCTCTACCACCTACCCACCCCCTACTCCTTCTCAGAGGTTGGTGGGTGGATGTGTAAGTTCCAAACTTCAATTCATTTTATCTTTCTGGTGGCTGGCCCCATCCAGAGGCTCTATAGGGGTTCCACATAAGTTACCTCATTAGCATAAACTCATTTGTACTCAAAGGGTTACTTATGAATGACAAAAAACTGTCCCTCAGGAAACAGAAAGGCTTTTAGGAACTCTGTGCAGGAACCATGGACAAAAAACAAATACACTTAAAAGGAAAAGGTAGATATATGTCTTAGGGACAACATGCTAACACTTCCAAAGGGTTAATGCTTTGTTCTTCTTATCCTGAATATAAGTGTTTTTGTGAAGTCTCCACAAATTTATTCTTAAATGAAAGCATATCAAAACTTTTTTTCTTCTTCCTTGTACGACTCCTTTAATTTATCAAAAGTTCTATTTCAGTCTGTTAACCTTAAGTAAAATAGTTAATTTACTAGCAAAAATAGCTTTACAGGGGAGTAGCAAAGAATTGCAATCTGGGACAAGCAAGGTACAGCTAAATCATAGGCAAGAATATTCTTTTAGAGAGGAAAAGGGCCAAGTTGGGAGGCTGTTCTAAGCAAAAAGTGCATTAGGAAACAGGGAGTCCCAAGCATCATGGCATCTCATTAGCTAAATTGTGGCTGTCCAATTTTGCCGACACCAGTTGTTGAAGAGGCTCTCATTTCCCCGTTGTATGTCCATGGCTCCTTTATTGTATATTAATTGACCATATATGCTTGGGTTTATATCTGGGATCTCTAGTCTGTTACATTTGTCTACTGGTCTGCTCTTGTGCCGGTACCAAATTGTCTTGATCACTGTGGCTTTGTAGTAGAGCTTGAAGTCAGGGAGCATAATTCCCCTGTTTATTCTTCCTTCTCAGAATTGCTTTGGGTATTCGGGGCCTTTGGTTGTTCCATATGAATTTCAGAACTATTTGCCCTAGTTCGTTGAAGAATGCTGTTGGTATTTTGATAGGGATTGCATTGAATCTATAGATTGCTTTAGGCAGGATGGCCATTTTGACAATATTAATTCTTTCTATCCATGAGCATGGGATGTATTTCCATTTATTGGTATCTTTAATTTCTTTTGTGAGTGTCTTATAGTTTTCACAGTATAGGTCTTTCACTTTCTTGGTTAGGTTTATTACTAGGTATTTTATTCTTTTTGATGCAATTTTGAATGGAATTGTTTTCCTGATTTCTCTTTCTGCTAGTCCATCCTTAGTGTATAGAAATGTGACAGATTTCTGTATATTAATTTTGTATTTGCAACTTTGCTGAATTCATATATTAGATCTAGTAGTTTTGAGGTGGATTCTTTAGGATTTTTTATACACAGTATCATGTTGGCTGCAAATAGGGACTGTTTAATTTCTTCCTTACCAATCTGGATGACTTTTATTTCTTTGTGTTGTCTGATTGCCATGGCTAGGACCTCCAGAACTATGCTGAATAAAAGTGGAGAGAGTGGGCAACCTTGTTTTGTTTCCGATCTTAAAGGAAAACCTTTCAGGTTCTCACTGTTAAGTATGATTTTGGCTGTGGGTTTGTCATATGTGGCCTTTATTATGTTGAGGTACTTGCACTCTATATCCATTTTGTTGAGAGTTTTTATCATGAATGGATGCTGAATTTTGTGAAATGATTTTCAGCATCTACGGAGATAATCATGTCGTTTTTGTCCTTCTTTTTGTTGATGTGGATAATGTTGATAGATTTTCAAATGTTGTACCATCTTTGAAGCCCTGGAATAAATCCCACTTGATCATAATGGATGATCTTTTTGATGTATTTTTGAATTTGGTTTCCTAATATTTTGTTGAGTATTTTTGCATCTATGTTCATCAAGGATATTGGTCTCTAATTTTCTTTTTTTCATGGTGTCTTTGCCTGGTTTTGGTGTAAGAGTGATACTGGCCTCATAGAATGAGTTTGGGAGTCTTCCCTCCTCTTCTACTTCATGGAAAACTTTAAGGAGGATGGGTATTAGGTCTTCACTAAATGTTTCATAAAATTCAGCAGTGAAACCATTTGGTCCAGTTTTGTTCTTACGTAGTTTTTTGATTACCAATTCAATTTCCTTGCTGGTAATTGGTTAATTCAGATTTTCTGTTTCTTCCTTGGTCAGCCTTGAAAGGTTGTATTTTTCTAGAAAGTTGTCCATTTTTTCTAGGTTATCCAGTTTGTTAGCATATAATTTTCCAAAGTATTCTCTCATAATTCTTTGTATTTCTGTGGTGTCAGTACTTATTTTTCCTATCTCATTTCTGATTCTGTTTATGTGTGTAGACTCTTTTTTTTCCTTGATAAGTCTGGCTAGGGGTTTATCTATTTTGTTTATCTTCCCAGAGAACTAGCTCCTGCTTTCATTGATTCTTTCTATTGTTTTATTCTTCTTGATTTTATTTATTTATGCTCTTATCTTTATTATGTGCCTCCTTCTACTTGAGGCCTCATTTGTTCTTCTTTTCCTGGTTTCGTTAATTGTAAGTTTAGACTGTTAATTTTGGATTGTTCTTCTTTCCTGCGGTAGGCCAGTATTGCAATATATTTCCCTCTTAGCATGGCCTTTGCTGGGTCCCACAGATTTTGCAGTTTTGATATATTGTTTTCATTTGTGTCCATATTTTGCTTGATCTCTGTTTTTATTTGGTCATTGATCTATTGATTATTTAGGTGCATGTTGTTAAGCCTCCATGTGTTTGTGGGCTTTTTTCGTTTTCTTTGTGTAATTTATTTCTAGTTTCATACCTTTATGGTTTGATAAGCTGTTTGGTACAATTTCAATCTTTTAAAATTTACTGAGGCTATTTTTCTGGCCTAGTATATGATCTATGCTTGAAAATGTTCCTTGTGCACTTAAGAAGAATGTGTATTATGTTTATTTTGGATGGAGTGCTCTGTAGATGTCCATTAGATTCATGGTTACCAAAAGTTCAAGGGTAATTTCCCTACCCTTGTTCAGTGCCTCTGTCTCCTTACTTATTTTCTGTCTGGTTGATCTGTCCTGTGGAGTGAGTGGTGTGTTGAAATCTCCTAGAATGAATGCATTGCATTCTATTTCCCCCTTTAATTCTGTTAGTATTTGTTTCACATATGTAGGTGCTTCTGTGTTGGGCGCATAGATTTTTATAATAGTTATATCCTCTTGCTGGACTGACTCCTTTATCATTATGTAATGTCCTTCTTTGTCTCTTGTTACTTTCTTTGTTTTGAAGTCTATTTTGTCTGATACAAGTACTGCAACTCCTGCTTTTTTCTCCGTATTAGTTGCATGAAATACTTATTTCCATCCCTTTACTTTCAGTCTGTGTATGTCTTTGGGTTTGGAGTGAGTCTCTTGTACACAGCACATAGATGGATCTTGTCTTTTTATCCATTCAGTGACTCCGTTTTGATTGGTGCACTCAGACCATTTACATTTAGTGTGATTATCGACAGGTATATACTTATGCCATTGCAGGATTTA